>JARHVA010005043.1:177500-420000 GCA_037957365.1 Torreya grandis | reverse complement strand
TATAAGTTTTCCAAGTGTAATAATAAGGTGATATATAATCCATAAAATAGTGTCTACATTCATTCCCCCATTTAATCTAGTAATTAAATTGGTAGTTAAAGGAAATGAATGCATACTTGGGTGTGC
This sequence comes from Torreya grandis, assembly GCA_037957365.1. NCBI lineage: Eukaryota > Viridiplantae > Streptophyta > Pinopsida > Cupressales > Taxaceae > Torreya > Torreya grandis. The sequence continues at coordinate 419,874 of JARHVA010005043.1, read as the reverse complement.
ATAACACACCTTATCTTTTCTTGAGTACAACTTGATTTTTTCTTATGTGAATGACCTACAACCAATAACATGTTACAATACATAACAAATTCATTTAATGTATAATTTTAAATTAATTAAAAATATTTAAATTGAAAGAGCAATGTTTGGGAGTACACTTGTGTGTTGATTTAACCATCTTATCTATTAGGAAGTTGATTTGAAATATGTATAATTATAAGGCTCTAAAACTAATATTAGGATAAATATATATAAATACGGAAATCAAATATATATAAGGAGATAGAGAAAGAGAAAAAGAGATATTAGAATGCACATGCCCATAACCTTAGAGTAAAAGTGAGTAGCCACTTGATATATATTATTAGATCAATTATGAAACAAATCATAATTATAACCTAATAATCATTAGTGAATAAATTAAACACATACAATAAAATTGGTAAGGCTTAATGATACAATAAATTACATCATAAAAACTTGTAAATATTTAGTGATTTAATTCACCTCAACCATACCAAAAGTGAACCAACTATTGTAGTAGATTAAATCAAAAGTTGCATCTTGGATATTAGTGTGTAAAAGTATATCCTAGTGGGTAATGATATTACTTGAAAGTGTTTTAAAATATAAAAATGATTTGTATTTTTTAATATTAGCTTCACAATACATAACATATGCACCTTACATATGTATCATGTTGAAATTGTGTTTAATAATGGTACTAATGTAAAAAAATTTACCAAAACTTTGAATCTAGATTATATAACTATGTGATTTGGATAATTTATAAACTTTTTAATTATGGAGAACATGATTATCTATAATTCCCCCACTATATATGGATAAATATTAAATAAGTGGCAATGTGGAGGATAAGTTTCTAAAATAGGCTCCCACTATAATTTGGAGATGCTAAATACTGAATAAGTGTGAAGACCATGCTTCCAAAGAATTCTCCCACTTAATATAAAAACTATAAATGTGTGGAATCTTTACCTATATTTCATGCCCCCACTGATTCTAAAAACTGATATAAGTACTAAATACTTAATGAATGTGGAGAACATTCTTCCAAACCATGTTGACACTAAATTTGAAAACTATGTCAAATGTGGATAACATGTCTCTATGACATGTTATAGCTGATATTACCACCCCCCCTAATGTGATGGAAGAATATAAACTATTAGTTTCCTCATCTCAAAAGGATAAGACAAATATACAATATGTGAATGAAACCATGTAGCATTTATAATGACATGTCTAGGTTGATATAACATTGAAGCACATAAAATAATTTTTATCACATGAATGCCTAAGATACAAGATAAAGATAATGGAAATTTATATATAGTAATAATATAATATCAACAGTAAAATCAATAACGCACACAAAATTTCTCAAAATAAAATCAAAATGCAATGGTCTATGGATAATATAAAGAAGGCACATGTTTAAATGTTTCCTAATTGAAGGGACATGAATTAGTAAAATTCCCATAAAATCAAGTATGACATATTAAAATTTCCATATAAAAAATAATTACATATACAAATTTATAAAAAAAAATGCATAGGCATGAGGGCTACAAACCAAGGAGCATATCCAAATGATCAAATAAGCAAGATAATAGTAAGGCAAGACACTCAAATAAGTGCATAAAGGAAAATATAAGTAACTAACATAAGCATATCATAGTATCCAATGGATCAAATATGCTATCAAAAAATGTCAATTGGATACAATATTGAGTACCTTGTGTAACATATAGGTATGGGTAAAGGTATGTGTAAGTATGTGTAGGATATCAAAACATGATAATTTAGAATGACCATAGAATGATATAACCTATGAGTACCATGAACATAGAGGTGGATTCTCCAAATTTCCATATGACATGAGTAGAGGAAATGTCCAACATCTAAAATAAGAATGGATCATGTATCTATGTATACATCTATCACACTCAATTATAATCATGAAATGCATGTGTATGTACGAGTAATTTATATGTCATTCATTAACATAGAACCAATACATATATTCCAAGGATCCAATAGAAGATGTGATTGACAATTTTTTTTTTGGATTATTAAATGTTTTAATTTTTTTGGATATTTTTGGAATGTGAAAGGAAAAGGCTATCCCATGATCACATCCAAAGGGTGATCATATATATATCCCCATTGTGAACCTAGTGTAATTATATAATGGTTCTATCAATAAAATGTGTAGGTGAAATATATATCACTTTTGTTGTTTTGATGCTCTTCATATGAAAAATAGGACACTATGGTCTTGGAAATAAATTAGGAGTAATAGAAGTAGGGGGTCATGAAACCCATCACTAAGCACCATGTGGTTTCTTTGGAATAATAGAAATATGGACCTTTCTAGGTGATCTAGCTATTTACACATGGTGTGTAGTAGATTACGATTCCATGTAACCCATTGTATGTATCTAAATTAGTGGTCTCTCAAGTATTGTTCACCTAGTAGATGAGATTGTCTGTCGTTTACCCTTTTATGTTGGAAAAACCATAGTAATTTTGATAGTTAGATTCCTAGGTATAAATTTTTCATGTTCAATAGGATGCTCACATGGAATTATAGTGAATATAATTACCTCAGTGACATGAATTTGTTTTAAATACCCATGCATTATAAAAGGTATTGCTTGAATTCTATGGATCTAAGGTCATCTATATAACATATCAAAGATGATTATGGAAGCTCTAACTGAAAATTTAGTAACCACATGTGTAGGACGGATCTATAAAGTTAGGTAAATCTTTCCAAAAACATTCTTGGAGGTCAAATTTGTTGTTAAATTTATGTTAAGTGCTACCATTGATGTCTACAAGGCATGTGCAATGATAAAGTGGTCTAGCAGGTGCACTGTGATGGAACATGGTGATCTAATGTGTTTGGTGCAATGATATGCTTGCTTAAAGGTTGATTAGATGAATTTATTATGGGATGAAGAATGGTATTTTATATAAAGACATGATGTTAGAATTTTCTATTCAAGTTAGAGTGGTTTCATGAGGCTCTCATGAAGTATGCAAGTCTAGTAGGTTTGACCATGCATGGTTGTCTATAGGGTTTTGAGTCCTTTAGCTTATATGCCATGGTATGGAGATAAATGTGATTTTCATATGAATTTTTGAAATTTATAGAATTATGAGAGGTCATATAAATTATTTAAAAGTGTATGCATGTGGTTTGCAACATTGTTTGGCTCTTGGCCTAGTTGGCCTAAGTGGGCTTGTGAGGCCTTATGAAGGGTCAAAGGGTGTTTGCAGGTTGGTTAAGATTGTATTTGTATGGGATATGGTTGAAAATGTTTTTAAAAGAATTTTTATGAGGTTTTAGGTTAGATAAGGATAGATAAAGTTAATAAAAGTCTTCATGTGCTTCAGAGGGTGCTTGAATGGTGCATTTTGAGCTCGAGAGGAAATTTATCACATTCTTAAGATCATGTAGAATTTGCATGTGGATATGAGTATTTATGAGATACTATGGATGTTTCCTAATAAATTTTTACAAGTTTTATTTCATGGATTAAGGACCTATTCTTTATGAATTATTGCTAAGAAGGTAAGCAATTTTTTATGTATAAAATTTGTAGTTTTAAGACCCAATGTTGAAGATCTTTATTGTTGATAATTAAGAAGGATGTGGATGGAAATAATGATATTGTAAGGTTTCATAAGACTCATACAGGATTTTTAGGATGTGTTTGGTCAATCTTTATTCTTTGTGCATCCCACAAAAAAGTGCTTCTTAACAGTGTTTTTTATATTGTGAGAGATTTCTAAAAGTAACTAGGGGAGAAAATAAGTGTGTGATGAATATTAAAACTTGATTAAAACATTAATATAAAGTTTTATGAATATTTATTTATATGTTTTAATTTTATAGGTCCTGAAAGTTGTCTAATCGATATGAAGAAAAGGGTGCCATGAGTGAGAAAAACTAGCCAGAGTGAGAAGTGGAATTGGAAGGTCTAATCAATAGTAGGGATGGGTATGATCTCTTGGATGTGATGTAATGGATGTATTAACTCCATTAAAGAATTTTTTTATTTTCCTAGTCACTTGGAGTTGAGTGAATGGTTGACTCATAGTTGTTCATGATGGTTTTTCTAGCATAAGGAACTTGGTTTGAGTGATTGAGTTTGATTACAGTTAAAATGGTATGATCAAGTGTTCCTGATGGTTGAAGAGTGTTAAGAAATCATTGAATATATGTTTTAGTGATTTTAAAGGTTTTAAAAATCTCTTATTGGTCAAACATAGTCTTATAAAGTGAAGCTATTATTTGTTTGTAAGGAGTTTGAGACATGGGCTCACTACATGAACTAAAAAGTTGTTGCAGAGGTTCATGGCTAGCCATGGAAGACATAAGTGATTCTTTATAAAATATACTAAGGATAAATATCTGACCATAATTGATAATTCTATATATACAATATGTTTTAATACTCTTTTGGTGTGAAATCAAGCTAAGACAAGCAAGTGTGTGTGTTGATATTTGGAGAACTTATGCAAAGGTTGTTGGGGGTCTTGGTGACCAATGTATATATGATATTGAGTAGAGAAAAATGTAATTACAAAAACCATAATTTTTTTATTCAATTGATTTTTTTTACTAGATTTATGAGTGCATATTTGTATATGAGTGAAATATTTATAAAGGGGTTATTAATTATGTTAAAGAGATAGATTGGTGTTGGTGACTTGTCTAGAGTCATAGACTTGGAGAAGAGTGTTCTTTTAAGGTTTATCTATCAGATTGAGAAGCAATTAGAATTAAAAATTTATTAATTTGATAGGTGTTGTGTTGGTGCTCAATATCTTAGGCAAGTTGGTGTTTGTCATCTTTAGGGGTTGGTATTCCTTGTGAAGTGGGTGCTTCACTAAATCCTCATGTTTGTAATCATATTATAGGACTGTAGTCCATTATTTTGTAGACTTGAGAGTGGGTTTTCATCCCCATGAGGGTTTCCCACATAAATCTTTGTGTAATGTTTATGTTCATGTTTGTTATTTAATTCATTAATCTTTCATATTGATGTGATTGGTCAAGTAGATTAAAGATTTGGGAATTAGATTGCATTATTGTTAAACATTTATTCATCTCCCCTCTCAGTGGTTTTTACCTTTATCAATTTAGTATTAGAGTAGGTCCTTTTTGAGGCCTAATAGCTTGAAAGGTGATTCTAAGGTACAATGGTAAGTTAAGGAATGCAAGGTGGTTTCTCTTTGAAAATATCTCCATTTTTTAATGGTTCTAACTATGCATTTTTTAGTTCAAGGATGTAGAATTTTATCATGGCTCTAAGATTTAATGTTTAGTAGATTATTGATGATGGATATATTATTCCTACTAGTGCTACTGATAAGAAGTTATTTTAAAGCAATTCAAAGGATATGAATGTCATTTCTAGTGGTTTATCAAAGACTAAGTTCTCAAAGGTCATTCACTATCAAATAACTAAGGAGATGTGGACTAAGTTGAAGACAATCTATGAAAGAGACTTAGAGGTCAAGCTAGCAAAATTACAAACTTTTAGAGGATATTTTGAGAGTCTCAAAATGGAGGATTTTGTGGTATCCTTCTTGGATAGAGTGGGTGATGTGGTCAATATGATCATGGTTCTTAGAGAAGATCTCAAAGAGGATGTTATTTTTCAAAAGGTCTTAAGATCTCTATCGTACAAGTTTGAATCTAAGGTATCTACAATTGAGGAAATTCATGATCTTACACTAATTAAGATGGATGAGATTTATCGATCTCTAACTACTTATGAGACGAAGGTAAATGAAGACAAGACTCCTAAAAAGGATGTTGCTTTCAACGTAGAGAACAAGCCTAAATAAAAGAAGACATAAAGTAAGGGGTCAAAAGGAAAAGATGTTATGTTAGATGATATATTTTATGATGATTTAATTTCTTTATTTTCAATCAATTTGAAGAATGGATTAGGTAAGAATAGAGGTAAGCTTAATTTTAAGTGATTTAACTATGGTGATTTAGGTCATTTTCGAAGCAAATGTCATCACAAGCATAAGAAAGATGAGGATGATGATCAAGCAGAGGATAAGAAAGGTTTTAGCTCTAATAGAAATAAGAGATCATTTAGGAAGTTTGATAACAAAAGGAAGTTCCATAAGGACAAAAGAAACTTATACATAAATAAGGATGATAATGACTCAAAAGTGAGTAATGATAGTTAATTTATTGTCAGTCATGATGAGAGTGAAGTTGAGGATGATGAAGTCATTTTCATGAAAATCAAGCTAGATGATGAAAGTGAATTCTCATATTAAAATTAAGGAAACTAGAGTGGATAAAATGAACGAGATGAGGAAGACATTCCAAACTAGGAGAGTGAATTAAAAATTTATCTTGAAGATTGAAAGAAATCTATGTATAGGTTTGAAGGCCAATTTGAAAGACTATGAATTTCAATTCAATGTTTTTGAGGCTAAGATATCTGAATATAATAGGGAGAATTAAGGATCAATCATATTCATAAATTTCAAATTAGAGTCTATATCCTCAAACTTAAAAGGTAAGGAAGAAGAGTGTTCCAAGTTAATTACAAAAAATAATATTTTGAGAGATGAATTGGATAAATCTTTGAGAAAAGCTATGTCATTTGCCAAGTTTGAGAAAATCTCAAATGATATTCATAATTTTGATAAGTAAAAAAACTTCAAGTGATAGGAGAGGTCTAGGTTTCATTGAGCAACCAATTGTTGTATCTCAATCAAAGGAGAAAATTATTGAAGATAAAAAGGGCAAACTTGCAAAGATCAATACCCTAGATAAGGTTGTTAGCTTCAATAAGGTAAGACAACCTAATGTCATAAAGCATTTAAAATTTAATGGATACTGTCATGTCTATCATGAGTTTGGTCATAGAGCCAATGAATGTAACATGGAGGTTAAAAACAAGAAAGTTAGTCAGCTTAATGAGATAAAATGCTTCAAATGTTTGGATATGGGAAATTTAGCTAATTAATGTCCAAAGAAGATAAATCAAGGTGAGTTTGTTCCTAAGAATGTAACATGTTTCAATTATTAAAGGACTAGTCACTTAGCTAAATTTTCCCAATATCAAAGAAGGATTGTATGCTTCAATTGTAAAGAATTTGGTCATATTTATAAATTTTGTAAACAAAAGGGTACTTTTAATCAAGAGAATACCAATTGGACTTCAATTTATCAAGAAATGAAGAACAAAGTCTTATACATGCCAAAGCAAGAAAAGAAAGTGATAGTTGATATGTTTGTAGATCATAGTATTGTGTTTACTAAGGTAGAGAGTGTTTCTTTCATTGAGAAATTCTCATTATCTTCTCATGTTTTCAATAAAGAGAAAAAATAATGAGAAATTGAAGAAGGAAAATAAAGATAGTCTCAAGATGAGTGTCGATCATTCTATAATTATAGATAATACTATTTCATGTATAGATCAATCATTGATATACCTTGAAAAGTTCAATTTAGTTGATAATATAGATCAAGACATGGTTGAATCCTCATTTATTCCGTATTCAAGTCTAAGAAAGGAGGAAAGAATTTCAAAGATAAAGAAAATGGTCTGAGTCAAGTCTAAAAAGAAGAAAAGGAAGAATAAGACTATGTTGACTAAGGAAGAAGAAGGATATGAGAAGATGTGGGCCACTCCAGGCTTCACACTATTCTAAATCAATCTTTAGTGATTAGATGCCTCTTTTATTCTTCATAAGAGACTTTTATAGGTGAAGAAGCAATAATGTTTGTTCAAATGGTATGTTCAGGTGTCTTGGTCCTAAAGTTCATTTTTGATGCTAGATTTGAGTGGTTATCTATAGGAGATGGATGAATATATTTATATCAGGTCATGAGGAAGATTGAAAAAAGTCATTCCCAGGTGGTTTGAGGTCTTAATGAGCTCAAACATGAGTTTAATGGTCAAAAAATTAGAGTTGACAAATTTTTGCAGTAACGACTGCCTAAAAGGTGCTGAAAGTGCTCTTATGGTAATTTATGATGGCTATAAGGATGGAAATAGATGATTAAATCTAGGTTTCACATGTCAAATTAGGATAGGAGGTTTGATGGTGTCCATGAGATGTTCAGGTATGAATTTGCCTTTTTAGTTAAGGTGTCTGCTATAGATAATGAACTTGTATGCATAAATTTATTAGTTTCAAGGATTACTTGAAGAATGAATATTTTTCATGAATAATTTTTTACTTAAGAAGGTCTGTACATGTTTTTAATGTCTGTTCCAGGTGGTTTCCTAGGTTGATGAATGATTTTATGCCAGGAGGAGTGTTTTGAGTGGTCTATTGCTCTTCTTCTCAAGATAATGTGTTTGGAGGCTTAAAGTAAGTCCATGTTACCAAAGGTATGGAAGATATAAATTTTTCATGGAAGTGATTTTTTATGGTCTCTAAGTGTGGTATCCATTTTAGGTGTCTGCATTGACTGAAGGTTGACTCTTGACAATTATTGCTTTAAAGGCCTAGTAATCTGGGCATGTTTGGAAAAGTGATCAAGCTTTTGATTTGGAGGTTAGAATCCTTAAATTTTTTTGAATGGGCCAAATGGGTATCAAAATAAAATTTTATAGTGGTTTAGAAGTGAGTATAATTCATTTTATTTAATTTTTAGCTCACTAGGAGGCCTAATTCGCTAGTAGGCTAAGGAAGTATGCTAAGGAGGATGAGTTGGAGGTTTAGTTTTGGCATGTATAAAGGGGAATATTATTGTATATTAGATATGAATTTTTATGGTTTTAAGTTCTTAGGGTAGAGTGTTATGAGGTCTTCAGTGGCTAGATAGGGCTATAAGGGGTCTAAACAGGCCTAGTAAAGAAAATGAAGATTGTTGAAAAAAAAATTCCAAAGAAGGTTGGTATTTTTTGTTCTAATTGATAATTTTTGTCTATTCTAAGCATGATTCAATTTTTTTACTATGCTTGGAGTGCCCTTGGTGTTTTGTCTGGTTCCTTGAAAGTGATGATAAGTGAGATTGTATGGAATTTTGGTGATATTATTGCTATTTAAATTGATGGTATCTATTATTGGAGGTCTTGTAGGTGTGCATGAGTTTTGTAGATTGAGGGAGAACCTTCAAATTTGATCATTGTCCTAGGGGGAGATATGTTACCATGTAAATGGTGACAGGTCCAAGAATCTTGATGGTTCAAGAGTAGTCTCTAAGTGAGAGCATCTATGAGGGGTAGTTGTGCTTGTTTGAGGTCATAAAGGTACTCTTTTAGATGTATTCCTATAGGTGAGATTAATTACATGTGTTTTATTTAGCTTACTTGTTTGATTTTTGAGGTGCTAAGTGTTGAAGGGTGTCCACTCTATCATTTTGGTAAAGGGAGAGAGAGAAAAGGTGTGTTTTTATCAATGAAAAAGGGGTATATTGTTGGGAAACTGATGTTATGTTTTTTCATTGATGTCTATAGGTCAAGCGCAATGAAAAAGTGGTCTAGAAGTTGTAGTGAGATGGAGGTTGTTGGTATAATATGTTCGGTGCAGTGAGACACTTGCGTGAAGGGTAATTAGATGAATGTATGGTGGCATGAATCATGGTATGGTATTGAAATACATGATCTTATAATGTTTTATGCAGGTCACAATGGTTTCATGAGGTTCTCATGAAGTATGTAGGTCTGGTACATTTGACCATGAATGGTTACCTATAGGGTTTTGAGTCTTATGGCTTGTATATCATAGTATGGAGCTTAGTTTACTTGTAATATGAATTATAGACATGTATAAGATGCTAAGAGGTTAGATATATGACTTTAAAGTTGTTGAAATTGGTCTATAAGGTTGTTTGGCTCTTGGCCTAGTTGGCTTAGGTGGGCTTGTGAGGCCTTAAAAAGGGTCCAAGGGTGTTTTTAGGTTGGTGAATATTTTATTTTCAAGGGATATGTTTAGGAAATTTTATTCAAGCATTTTTATGAGGTTTTAGGTCATAAAAGGAGAGATAAAGTCAATAAAATTCTTCATGTGCTTCAAAGGGTGCTAAAATGGTGCATTTTAAGCTCAAGAGGAAGGTTATCACGTTATTAAACTCATGCATAATTTCCATGAGGAGATAATTATTTTTAATATATTGGGTATGGTTCTTGAGAAAAATTTATAATCATTATTTCATTTATTAAGGACATATTCTTTATGAATGATTGCTAAGAAGGTAAGCAGGTTTTTATGTGCAAAATTCGTAATCTTAAGACCTGGTGTTGAAGATATTTCTTTTTCATGGTTAATAATGTGTTGGATCACCAAAATTATGTTTTAAGGTTTTAAAATAATAATATAATATTATAAGGATGTGTTTGGTCAATCTTGACTATTTGTGGGTCACATAAAAAATTGCTTCTTAACAGTGTTTTTAATATTGTGGGAGCTTTATAAAAGTCACTAGGGGAAAAAATGGGTATGTGATGAATATTATAACTTTATTCAAATAATAATGGAAAGTTTTAGGAAGATTAATTTTTTTGTTTCAAAATTCTAGGTCCTCAATGTTTTCTAGTTGATATGAAGAAAAGGTTGCCATGAGCAAGAAAAATTAGTCAAAGTGAGAGGTGAAATTGGAAGGCCTAATCAATAAGTAGGGATGGGTTTGAGCTATTGGTGTTTATGTAGGTATTTATTCCCTATGTTCATGAAAGTGGTATTTTTCCTAGTCACTTGGAGTTGATTGAATGGTTGACTCATAGTTGACCAAGATGGTTTTACCAACAAAAGGAACTCAGTTTGAGTGATTGAGTTTGATTACAGGGCATATGGTTAGATCAAGTTTTAATAATGGTTGGAGAATGTTGAGGACTAATTTAATAACCTTTTTAGTTATTTTTAAGGTTTTACTAATCTCATATTCATCAAACATACTCTTAAAAAGTGAAGCTATGCTTTATTTGTAAGGAGTATGAGACATGGGCTCACTACATGAACTAAGAAGTTGTAGAGGTTCATGGATAACATTAGAAGACATAATATATTATTTATAAAATATCATAAGGAGAAATATCTGACCATAATTGATAATGTTATATATATACAAGATGTTTTTATACTCTTTAGGTGTAAAATCAACCTAAGACAAGCAAGTGGGTGTGTGTGTGTGTGTGTGTGTTGATATTTGGAAAACTTGTGTGAAGGTTGTTGGGGGTCTTGGTGACCAATGTTTGTATGAGATTTATAAAATAAAAAAATTCATTAGAATCAGCATAATTTTCTTATGCTAATGATTATTTTTAATAGATTTATGAGTGCATATTTGTATATTAGTAAAAAAATTATGAAGGGGTTATTGCTTGTCTTGAAGAGATATCATGGTGTTGGTGACTTGTGTGGAGTTGAAAACGTGGAGAGTAGTGTTCCTAAAGGGTTTCTCTATCAGATTGAAAATCAATTATAGTTCAAAAATTGTTCATTTGATAGGTTTTTTGTTGGTACTCAACATCTTAGGCAAGTTGGTGCTTGTCATCTTTAGGGGTTGGTGCTCCTTATGAATTGGGTGCTTCACTAAAGCCTCATGATTTTAATCATATTATAGGAATATATTCCATTATTTTTTATACTTGAGAGTGGTTTTTATCCCCCATTAGGGTGTACCACATGATATTTGTGTAATGGTTACATTCCTGTTTATTCTTTGATTCATCTATCTGGTATATTGATGTGATTGGTTAAATAGCTTAAAGACTTGGGAATTGGATTTCATTATTGTTAAACACTAATTCAAACCCCCCCCCCTACTCTTCATATTTTTTACCTCTATCACCATTTAATGCTCTAATGCATCTATTATAAGGATGTAAATCATGATGAGTAAAACCCAAGTGCGTAATTAATGTTATAGTGCAAACATTCTCACCTGAAGCATTATAAATCATAACACTCTGTATATGGTGTTTATCGAGGTATGATTGAATGAATAAAGAATGAATATAAAATTTATCATCCTTAATCTCACTAACAACAAAATAAATAGATGGTATGTAAACCATAGGAGGCATATGTAATGTATATGTACCAATAATCCCATGAAATGGGTGTCAATAATGTGATAGAGGAGTATGTGAATTATATCCAATTTTCATTTCTTGTTCCCTATTATAATGGTATTGAAAATAATTTTTAAATATATTATATATATGGTGATCACTAGGTTTTGAACCTGATTCCTTTAGAGGATCATCAAATGTATTATTTTCTTATCAATAATATTTTAGATCTTATGATTCAAGGTAAAACATATGTTCAAATAATTTCATGGTCCTTGGTGATAATCAAAATAAGAATTAATATCATATAATTTTGGTAAAGTTATATTTATATTAACCTCTATATAATGAAGGAGAAATATATAATGACACTTGAAGAACCATAGGAGTAGTGAACTGTGAGAGTCATGTAAGCATGTAAATTATCTCTTTGGTGTATGAGATAGAACAAGCTAACTACGATGATATGAAACTATATTAATCATGTTGGTTGTTTATTTTTAAATATTAGTATGTTTTACCTTATAACTTAGTTTTATTGTAAATTTGGTAGTAGATGTAGATGAAACTAGTGTATTTACTACATACTGTGAACATAGGATTGCAATAGGGGGAGATTAGTATTGTGTTAGTGAATAAAATAAATCAATTCAAAAAGACACTAAACCAACACCCTAAGCCTATCTCAAAGGTGAATATTATTTAACAAAACATGAATGGAAAACACCACTAGAATGTAAAATAAACGTTGGTTTACCTTCCTTGGATGCTCCAAAGTGCTTGTTGTAGTGGCTTGCTCAGTTTATGCTGATGAAGTTTACATCAATGGAAGCTTGCATACTTCCATCTCTCCTTGGCACCTTGTGTGGACTTATCTTGGATTGGATTGGATCAATATTTAATAATTATAACACTAATTTTCATGAATCTTTGGAATAAATTGAGCATTATAACATTGACATATGAGAACTTCCAATTATAGCTTTAATGTTTATTATTTATATATTTTTGGAATCGTTTGAGGATCAACCATGACCATCCATCTCAAGATTGAGATTTGTGGCCATGAATACATCCAAATATGAAATTCATTATAAAAATATATCTAATAATATTTGGGATATAGAGGAATTGAATAGGCATGGAGGTTCTTAATGAGGCATGGGAGGCATGAATCCTAATATTTTATGCATTTATGGCCTAGGGATGTCTTCACAAAAAATGATGTCACCTAATGATGCAAATATTCAATATTCATTTCCCAAAATAAATTATTCAACAAGTTCCATGGAATTATTAATTAGGCTCATTACTTTGTTTAATTATATCTTAATCATGATTTAGCACTTTGATGCGAACCTTGGCTCTTTGTGCACAAATTACTTAAATTGGTCAGAGTGTCTTGTTATTGGCCTAAAACTTGACTAGATTGGAATTAGAATGTGACGTTAGATTTTTTGGATCCATTATCCCATTTAAGATGTTTTCAACACCAAATAACAAAGGCACATGTCTCATGTAAGAGATTTTATAGAAAAGACTAATCTATGGCACCTAGGTGTAAAATTGGAATTTTCACTCGAAATGGTTTGATCAATGTTAGTTGTTTCATAAATATAATTACCCCATTTAATGATACCTTGGTAAAAATTGACACTTGAATATATAAGTTTCATCTCATTTAATGTGATTTAGTTTTTTAGGCCAAATTGTGCACTTTGGTAGAAATTGGTCAAAAGCCTAGTTTGAGGTTATTGGTGGCTAATTTTAGGTGTCTACACTTTGCTTATGTTTGAGAAGGAATTTAAATTAATAGGCATATTAAAATTTTATCAAATAATTAAAAAGGTCACGTATGCCTATAACTTCAATGATGATGAACTAACTGTTTGATGTCACCTAGAGGGAATGGTTGGCATAAATAGGTCGGCAAATAGTCCCTCAAAAAGAAAGAAAAATGAGGGTACCAATGAAAGGAAGATGATGGGGTGTAAACATAATGAGTTTGAAAAATTAAGAAAAATCATTGATAATTCAAGTGGGATGGTGTACAATGGTTCTCCCAAAGGTAGTTATAAGCATTATACCTCGATAGTGACAACATGGTATGATAGCATAGTGATTTACCTAATGGTAGTTATAATCATTGAGAGGATGGAGTTTCCCCAATTAGGATAGATAAACATGGTAACAACATGACCCTATATGGAAAAAAAATTAAAGTGGTGAAAACATAATAATTTGACCAAAGGTAGTTATAATCATTGAGAAATGCAAGTGGGATGGTGTACAATGATTTACCCATAGGTGGTTATAGTTATTAGACATTGATTATGGAAAACATGATTGATTTGGATAATGATGATGATAACTTAACATAGAGGGTAATGATGAATTAGAATAACCTATAAGTAAGGAGATGCTCATTTAAACTAATAGAGGTTGAAATTATTTTGTTTCTTAATTACTCTATGTAGGATATGATTGGGATTCGAATCAAGATGGTGGTGTTGAAGAGATGTCGATGCTACCATTTTTGAATAAAATTATAGAAGCTAAGGTTTGTTGTAACATGTGTCAATAGGCATCATGGTGTAATGTCATGAGGACTTGGCTAAAATATGCATAAGGACTGACTCCTGTAATCCAATACTCAATAGAAAATAATGCACAAATGAGAGAAATCATCATGCTAATATAAATGTATGAATATGGATGGATTCAAATGTAAGTGTTAGAAAGGAATCACCCAATGAATTCACATATATTAAATCAAGGCAATAGTATGAAAATCAAAAAAATGGTCATATAAACAAAACAACAAAGAAATAAATATTTTAATTGAAGCCATACATACATTGCCCCTAGAAAATAGGTGACAACATAACAAACTAACAAAATGGAGGAATAGAAGAAAAGGAAGGGGTTAAACAAGTTATCTCCATATGCATTATGAAAGTGGATTCTACCTACATAGTTCCATAGACATAATATCTAACAAAAAATAAAGGCCAAATGTAGTTCTCCAAAGAAATGGGAAGAAAATGATAACTGATGATAATAACATAATGGATGTGATAAAAGAATAAGAATGTTCTTAAAAAATGGAAAGTGTGTGGGAGAAAAGGTAAAAAAGGATGGGGAAACTAAGTGACAAGTGATTTTCTTATAACTTAGTAAGGGTTCCTAAAATCCTTAAGGTAAAGAAGTGGTAATTGTTTTTGGTTTTTTCTAATGGTTTTAAAAATGTTTTTGGATTTTTTAGAGTATCGTAACTTGATCAAGAATGACAAGATACTAAAATGGTTCAATCTCAAAAAATGGTGAGAACATGGCTTAAATATCTTGGAAAATAATGAGAGTGTGGCTCAGGTTTCTTATAAAATGATGATTGGTACAATATGCCTAAAGGGCAAAAAATATTTGAAGGTGATAGTAGTGACTGACATCATTGAAAATATTTTTGAGAATGTTAACAATTGTTTTGTTAGATGCCTCAACCTAGCCATTACCTTGATGGTAATATGTCATAGAGAAATATTATGTGATATTTTATTCAACACATATATTGTTGACATCCTTGTTCTTTAATGATCCTCCATTATCAGATACAATGTCAAAAGGGATATTACAATGGTAGATGAGATGGTTGAAGATGAATTTGAAATTTTTATTTCTGGTCACGTAAGTGAGTGGTATAACTTCAACGCATTTAGTGAAATATTTGATGGTGGTAAGGATATGTTTATAGCTATTACATGAAGTGGGGTTTATCTTCCTAATGAGGTCAAGGCCCCATGTAAAAATTGGCCATGGTGTCAACATTGGTTTTAAAGTCTTCATTAGAGCATGAATCAAATTAGCATGCCTTTGACATTTACTACACTTCTTTACATATGAAATTCCATCTACAGCCATCATGGGCCAATAATAACTATTATGCAAGATCATTTTGGATAATACTACACCACTAGAGTGGGCTCCACATACTCCTTCATGTACTTACTATAACACTAGTTTAAATTCTACTAAAGTTAAATAATGAAGTATATTTTCATCCAAATTATGATTGTAAGAGGTTGGTCCAAGTAGAGTATAATTAGTGGACTGATGGATGAATATTTTTTTTTGTTTTCAAGATAGGTCAGGTGGTATAACTTGGTCATGAAGATAGTTATAAAATTTGTAATACTAGATAGAATTAGAACTAACAATATCACAAATCATTGTAATGGTTAAAGGTTCATGAGGTACTGTGAACAAATTCTTGATGAGGAACTGATAATTTATAGCTTTGTCTATTTGTAGAAATAGAGAGATCATAGTAGCCATGGCACTGAAAGTTCTATAACTATCCCTTAGTATATGCTCAAATTAGATATCTATAATTTATTATTTTAGAGTGTCAACCATAGTTTTGTAAGGAACTAGCTTGTCATCTTTGGTCTAGAAATGGTCTCTGACTTGATTGATGATTAAATAAGAATCACCATAAACCTTGAGATGAGATGTCTTCCATTCTACTACTTAATGAAGTCCTGTAACGAGTGCTTCATACTCAGCTATATTGTTAGTGTAAGGAACCTACCCCTATGGTGTAATAAATAAGAGACCTACCCCTGATCCATATGTACTAAATGATCCAACAAAATATAGATTCTAATGATTCTCTTCAAGAGGTGTGCCAATGATGGTCATTATGGATTCATAAATAAATTAGAATGTGAGTCACTCTATATCTAAAAGGGGTGCTTCAACAAGCTGATCTGCAAGGATTTATCCCTTGATTACCTTATGATTAACATAATCTATGTCAAAATAACTAAGAATCATGATCCACTTGGTAATTATACCTTTTAAATCTATTTTCTATAGTAGATACTTATGCAGATCTACTTTTAAAATTACCATGGTCTTATCATTCAACATGTAGTGTCATAATTTTTGAGATGCAAAGACCATGGCTAGGCATGCTTTTTCAATAGGCAAATAGTTGTGTTCATATGTGACCAATGTAAAACTTAAGTATTATACTACATGATATTTTACATTATCATTATGTTGAGCTAAAATTCCCCCAAGGCATTATTTGTAGCTAATAGGTACAACAAAAATGGTTTTCCCATTATAAGGGGGTAACAAAATAGGTGGATTTCCTAGGTAATCTTTGAGCTATTGAAAATATATTTGGAAATGATTATCCCAATGGAATGAGACTAATTTATTTATAATATGTGTAAATTTATGACACTTATCTTCTATGTAATATATGAAGTGTTGAATTAATTGGATCTTTCCTTACAAACTATGAAACTGCTTCAAATTGGTTAGTGGTGGCATCTCTGTTATAGCTCTAACTTTGGTTGGATCGATTTCAATGCCTCTATGAGACATGATGAATATAATTAATTTTTAATATTTTACTCTAAATACACATTTCTTTGTATTAATTCTAACTTTGTTCCCTCATAATCTTTCAAATATTTTATGCAGTAGTGTTGGATGGTTAGCCCCAGTTTTTGATTATCAAGTATGTCATCGATGTAGTATTCAATAATATCATTCATCATATCATGTAATATGACCATCATGGCTCTTTGATAGGTAGGTACAACATTATTAAGACCCAAAGGCACTACCCAATAATATAATGTTCCCCATGGAGTGGTAAATGTTATCTTATGTTGATTTTTTGGTTCTATTTTGATCTATTCCTATCCTAAAAATCCATCCATGAGTGAAAACATCTCATAACCCATTATGGAGTTCAAAATCATGCCAATATTAGACAATTAAAATTCATCCTTGGGTTAATATTTATTTATGTCTAGAAAATAAGTATAGATTTTGATTCCTTTAGGCTTTTTACTTATAGATACAACATCGATATCCATTATGAGTAGTCAATAGATCAAATACATCCTACTTCTAAAAGATTTTCTAAGTCTTTATTTACTAATAAAATAATGTAAGGATGAATATTTCATAAATTTTAATTAACTGGTTTGACATCAAGATTGACCATAACATGATGTAAAGCCAAGGTGGGGTCCAAACCTAGCATGCTAGAATAATCCCATGCAAAGATATCTACAAATTCTCTAAATAGAACTGTAAAGAATTCACATTCCTCTTTAGTGAGGGATTTGCCTAATTTTATCCATTTTGGGTTTGATGGAGTCCTGATACTCATGTTTGTTGTATCATAAACTAGAAGGTTTTAACCATCTTCTAGGATAGTCAATAATGACTTAAACTATTGGACTATATCAGGGTTCGCTATCAGGACATGATCTTCAACTTCTCCTAGGCATGATGAATTTGAGTCCCCCAATGGGAGATATAGCCATGTGACAAAAATAGTCAAAAAAATATTAAATATTTTGATCAAAATCATGTTTTTTTTCAAAATTAAACTCATATCCATATGAAAGTTCATCATTGGTGGTCTCTTGGTCTAAATTTGAAGAAAAATGAATGCCCCCATCTAATGGCACTTAAAATAGATTTTCACCACTATAGTGACCTTTATCTTTACTTTTACTTTGTTAGAAAGCACCTCAAAGAGGTTTTCACTTTGGGACCTCAATGTTTTACTTATTTTCTTCTAGCTAAGGGTGCTCACCCTCTCTCTAAAATATGCTTTAGGATCCTATGTGATTGAGAACCCTTATTTATGATCTCCGAATGGAATGTTATCCTTAAGGCCTAGAAAATAACATAATGCCTCATCATTTTAAAAATAATCAATTTGTAAATTAGATTCTTTTTGGTCCCAATCTATCAGTTGGGTATAGTATAATGGCAAGGGGTTATGATGAATGACTATGGTAAGGGTAAAAATGGCATTGTTATTAAATAAATTAATCTCATCTATGTCATCACAGGTGAGGATATGATCAGACTCTACTTAACTACCATCATAATCATCATCATCATCATCATCATCATCATCATCATCACTAGTCACTAGTGATGGAATACAAGTAAGATATGTGGGGTCAACCCTAGGTAGTTTAAATCTAAGTCTATAGGGCCTTTTATACTTGGTCATGGAAATTGGTTCAATTGTTCCTTGTTCATTTGGTCTGAGGCCTCTTCCTTCATAATCTTGATGTTCCATCATCCTATTAGGAATAGGATATTTTATAATTTTATAATAATTATCCAACTTGTCATTGTATAACCATGATTCATCTCCTTCAAGAGGGTCTTGATCTTGGCTAGATGTTGGTATAAACATGACTAGTCATGTATTTTTTCTCTTTTGTTTCCAATGCATGTCTGGGGTAACTTTAGGTCTTCCAAAGGTCTTTGGATTATAAGGAAGATTGTGAATATGAAGGAAATCATGCATTAAATATTCTCCTAGGCCATTAACTAAAATGGTGTAATGATTGGAAGCTTCAAGAGGTGGCATGTGGGAAAGGTAATCTAAGGTATTATGATCTATACAATTATCCTTTGGAGAATCAATAAGTATGCATTCCCTTTATCCTTCTTGGAACTTGGATTCATGTTGTACTAGTAATTTTAGCTTTGAACTTAGCCTCAATATGTTTGAAGTGTTCATACAAGTCCAAATCTCTTGGAATATTCACTTCCATCCCTGAGTGGGAGAATTTGAAACGTTGATATAACATTGATGGGATTGTATGAATCTCATGTAACCAAGGCCTACCTAGAAGATATTATATGCCAACTCAAGATTAAATACATGGAAAAGTGTATCATGAGTCAAAGGCTCAATGATAACTAGTAGGTTAATGGTGCCTTATGATTCTCTCTCCTGATTAACGTAGGCTTTGATAGTTATCATTTTTGGTTAGAGATCTATCGTTGTATACCCAAGAATCTTAATGAGCTTTAGAGACACTATGTTTAGACCTTATTCATTGTTTATAAGGAAATGTTTCACTTTATTCCACTTTATATAAACTTATATGTACAATGGATTATTATGGAATGGGCCAAGGGAAGACATATCACTCTAGTTAAATGTAACTTGTTGGGATGGAGCTATGTGTCCAACTAAAGCATGAAATTTATCAGGGGATATGTCAATGGTAATAGTGGATTAGGTTAAGAGATTATTAAAAATATTCTTATGGATTATCTATGTTCACAAAAAATCTAAAATAGAGATCTAGGCTGGTGTCTTTTGTAATTATTCCACAATATCAAACTTCTTTTCTAGGTCAATGGTAAATGACTTATTCTAAGGTTGAATAGTTGGTTGTATAATGGGAAAAATGGTAGATGGATATGGGCTTGGGATGGTAATATATGACCTTTGAGTTATGATTTCACAATTAAGATTATATATTGGACCATGATTGTTAAGAAATGATGGTGATGGTGTGGGACTAGATAGGACAAGTCTCAATTATCATTACACTTACATGTGGTCATGAGACAAGAATGAGTTATTGGTATAAGTCTAAAAGTGGAAGACCTGATTTCCTAGTTCACCTATGTGTGGTACCAAGTCAAAGAATTATTATCCATGTAATTTGATTGAGTGGCATTGTTTAAAATTGGTCTAGATTGATTGGTTCTCAGTATAGGATTAATGGAGATGGTATTAATGCTACCCCATACAATATGACCTATAACCTTGTTATAGTCATGTGTACATGCATGGTAGTTTTGTTAGTTTTTACCATTATGACCTTGGTTTTGTCCATTGTTCTAATGTTGTTAGTTATGCTTCTGATTCTATAAGTTCTACTGGTTCTATTGACTCATCCTTTGATTTTGATACTATTGATTTTTTTGTTGTCCCACTTGTGGTTATTGTTATTGTTGGTTTTTATGTTGAGAAAAAGGGTTTTGATAAATTATAAGGGTTTGATTTGAAGTGGAAGCACTATTATCTAGTGTTTTCTCCCCATTCTCCAACATATTCTTAATAAAATGCTTGATTTACACACATCTTCATAAATTGTGCCCATTGACCTGATTGTATTCATAGAATTCATTTTCATGGTACCAATTACAACAAGGGATGCCTTAAGGATAATGTTTTGGTATAGGCCAACTAATCAAATTAGTAGTGTTAAGTTTGTGAAATATAGACTTAATAGGCTCTCAAAGGTCACTAAAAACATGATGCATAGGCACAATTCTTCTTAGAGGAGGGTTTCACAATGGAAAAAGTTGTGACATTTATTGTGCAATTCTTAGTTATTGTGCTTATGGCATTGGTTGGAGAGGTTATCAGGTAGGATTAATTTGAAAATGTGGTGCATATGGTGTTTTCACCATTTTAACATGTTATGACTCAATCAATCTATTTCTCACAACATTACTATTATGGTTAAATTGCTTTGGTCTATCACAGTTATTGGCTTGTGTTGGTTGTGATGCTTGCACTTAGATTAGATGTTGGTTTTGGATGCTTCCCTAATTGGTACCTTTATTTTTATTAGCTGAATTGAGTTTGATGACTCATTTATTGATGAGATCTTAATCGATCAATAAACCTATGTTAATGATTTATTTATAGGCATGAGCACACCACAATTCCAGATGATAAGTTATCTCACTATGAAATTTTTTAGTGAACATAGTGGTTAATTGTTTATCTAGTAGACTATGAGTGAATCAACTTGCAAGTGTTCTCCATCACTATAAATAGCTTGAAAAAATCTCACAAGATTTTTGTTTATCTTGCATCAAATCAACCAATGAAATATTATGCTCAATATTATAGGAAAAGTGTTGAAAAATCTTATCTAAAAGATTATCAAAATATGTTACTAAATTTTTAGGCAACTAGAAGAACCACTCCAAGGCTTGTCCAACTAAGCTCCTTGGAATAAAAAATAAAAGATATATTCACTATATGCCACTAGCTAGAAAGTGATAAATTTTTTTGTTAAATGGGCTTTGGGGTCACCTTTCCCCTTGTATTTATAAAATATAGAGGGCTCGTATCCTAGAGGAAATGGAATCTATAAGTACTCCATATTGAAAAGATATGAACACACATCATCCAATTTAAAACTTTTAATATATTTCCCTAATTGGATAACAGTGATTGCATCCTTCATCTATTATAATTCTTGATCTAAGAAACTTATGGGAATATTGGCCTAGGTAGGTTGTTGAGTGGTCACATGTGGAACACTTTGACTAGGGTGTGATGGGGGTATTTGGTATACATTGGATTGGTTGGGAAACTAACTAGGAATACACATACATGGATTAGGATGTGCTTGAAATTATATGTATGGTTGTGATATATTACGGTTTGGATTGGATATGAAGGTTTAAATTGGAGGATTCTGAGGTTTGGATAGAGGAATATAGCTATATTATTATTATTATGGTTTAATAGGGATCTATTTCTAACCACTCAAACCTTGTTGTTAAATGAGATCTTGTGAACCAAGACCTAGTCTCTAAACTTATGGCATGTTTTTAACAAAAGGCAATTATTTCTTAGTAAGTACTTGAGAAACATTAAAACCCCCTTGTTGTTCAAATCTTGGTCAGGAAGTGGATGCATGTTAGAGATTCGGCACCTATCACTGACTAACATGAATAAGTTATTAATTAAACATCATTTGGTTTTGAATTGGCATATTGATATGTGAGGAACAAGGTATATTTCCTGCTACCTAAAAAGGTGGAACATGAGTTATCCCTTGTTGAGGTGGAAATATGTTTAGCCTATGCTTCATTGGTATATTCATTTATGCCTATTTTTGTGGAATGTTACTCATCACCTATTCTAGAGGAATAGGATTCATCAAATTCTATTATTGAGGCATGACATTCATTTTTGGTTGACTACTTGATCCTATTGGCTGTGCACTTAATGAAGTAGTTGGTTGAGGTTTAGGTGTAGAAGATCACAATCCTAGGTTTATAGAGACACTCATGGTATTAAATAAAGTTATATGTTGTTGACTAGTTATTCGTGTATTATTACCACTCTGATTTGGATTGGACAATGCTTGCATATTATTAATTATATTTTGATCGTTACTCTACATAGAAATAGAAGACACTTCATTGATAATTGGCATATTTAAAAAGTTTCCTACCAAAGTGTTTTAAGTGAATGGGTTTGAAATTTGATTGTATTAACCAATTAACTCTATCAAAAATCTTATTGAAGGAACTAAATCAATAAGAGGTTTACTCAACATGGTCATCTAATTGAATTGCATGATAGATTCAGGTAGGTTTTATATGCTACTTGCATTTGGTTAAAGTGGACTTCATTGAGGTTATTTAACTTTCTAGGTATGTTAGGGTCTTGATACGTGGTTTGGACTAGAGTTAAAGGATCTATAGAATAATCCTATTGACTATATAATATGTTGTGAGGCATTCTTATTAGGATCAGTAAACTTTCATCAGGGAAGTCTATCAAAAATTTAACCCCTACTTCTATGGCTCTAACAAAAATCTCATATTTGTTCTCCAAAAATTGATGATCAAACAGAAATTGATCATACATGGAAGTCATATTAATAGAATGTGATTGTTGGGGAACTAGTTCTTCAACTATGGGTATTGTAGCTAGGTATTATGTAGTTTGCTTTTGATCCTATTTTGAATATGGTGGCATATTAACTAGATAGTTATCTAATGTATCTTTATTTTATGCTCTTAATTGAGTTATAAGATGGATAAGGAGCTGTTTCATAATAAATATTATTTATGAAGGGGTATTTCACCATTTTTTCTTACATAAATACATTACTAATGCTTGGATTCTACATGAGTGAACTAAGGGTGTAAGAATACATGTTGGGATCCATAGTGAATGTTTTTTGATATAAAGGGAAGAGAGTTATAGAAAATATTAAAAGACAATGTCTAAAAATATAATGTTAAAACATGGTCTAGATTTTATCAAAAGGATGGAAAGGCTTATGTAATGATTTGTGATAAAACTAGCTTATTTTAGGTATCTAACATTACACATCTTATAAAAATAGATTAAGTAAATAGACAAAAAATCAAAATCGTAAACTTTAATTTTGAAATGTTACAAATCAATAAAATCTAAGAAATAAATAGTTACTAGGTCTTTTGGCCAAATATGGTGTCCAAAGCTAGGCTTAAACAAGGCATGTGCTAGGAATTTTGGCCAAATGACATCAAAAGATATAATTTGAAATAGATGAGATTTTAATCTAACTAGTTTGAAACACTTCTAATAAAAAAAATAGGCATTTACTCTTGGACATGAAGTTGATCAAATAGGTATAAGCGATGAAATAAAAGACATTTTAGAGATAGTTTGTTTTCTCATAAATAATGGTATAAAACTTGGTTCTTCTAAAAAATTAGCTAGACAAATGTAAACAACATATCTATGCTAGACAAAGATTGACAAAGGTATACTCAGATTGGCTTGGAAAATGTGCACAAATTTAAATTTCATGTAATAGGGTTAATGAAACAATGCTTGAAATTATTTGGTTAGCATAACAATGCTATACTACTCAAAAAATGTGACAAAATGTTTGTTTAAAAACTCTCTAAGGTAATGATGGTTTCTCAAAAATTTGGTAGTGTAACAATACCTTTTTTAACTCAAATGACATACATACCTTCAAATTTTTGACAATATTTCTAAGGTAAAAAAGTATATATTAAAATGATCTTAATGGAAATAAGATGGTAACACAAAAAGTTTTGGTGCATAGACTCAAAGTGTAAGTGTTTAGCACAAAATGACTTAATTCTATCAAGTGGTGATAATGATTATGAGTCTTAAACAACCTTCAACCAAAATTGGAAATTGAACCTAAGTTTCCTCAAGTTTAGCGCAAATGGTGAACCCACTTAATACATCAACCCTATAAAATTATGAATTTTAAATTTTAAATTTGAGTTATAAAAGTACTTAAACATTGTTTGGTATAAGTCTAGACTCAATTGGGCATCATAATTGCTCCAAAGTGGAGGATATGACTCCAATTTTTTATGAAGTTTAAGCAAGGTAAATTAATTATATACGTTGGCAATAGAACACCTCTTTATCCAAAGGAAAATTAGGAATATGTTTTGGTTTGTATCATTTGTTCACACAAAGTTTTGACTCTAAAAAAGACATTAATTTGGGACAAAACTAACTAATTAATTGCTATTAGGTCCTAAATTTACAAGCTTGCTTGCTATTTTTAGAATCCATCAATATACGTCATTTGAGAGGCTTTTAGTGTTCATATAAAAAGTAAAATTCACATCATATAGTAGGTTTTTACAACCCCCTTATCTCAAATGACAATATTATGATATGGACTTTGAGGCGCACCTTGCACCAACAACACTTTGATGATAAGTGGGGATTTATCTAAGATGTACAAGTTTTCAAACCTTTCTAGGGGAATCACTTACACAATGAATTTCACATCATGATGCAAAATAAGAATCATGTAATTAGGTGTCATTGACACTTATATTGTTACAAAAAGGTCTTGTCCTTTTTATAACCAATACATCTATCACTTGCTAAGTGTAGTATAATGCCTAAAGTGCAGATATGACCCATGTGAAACTCCAACACTAGAAGGTGGTTTAACCACTCAAACCTTTGATCCTAATGGGAGTGGGTGAAGTCAATGTTGAGAGATGAAACCCTGGGTTAAAGCTTCTTGAAATAACTCATGGGAGGTGATGAAGTCCCCATCGCAAGCCAAGTTTACATTAAAATAAATGAATAATATAAAGACTTTAGGGTCATTTTCTAGATCACAAAAATTATTTTGAGTTTTTATGGAGTTATTTAGATGATATTATTTATATGCCTTGGATTAGGCATGTTTACAATAAGTATGGTGCTTTTGATTCCAAAAGTTTCGTAAAGGGGATGGATGGAAGAGCATATATGCAATGTCCTCCTCTTTACCAATAAAAACTAGATTAAACAACTATGAAATACATAATTGATAAGTGAATTCAATTTTAATACCCAAATGAAAGATGAGGTGGTGTTGTTTTAATCGCTTGGTCTTAAGTTGTAACTTTGAAAGCATTCACCCAAGCATCTAAATTTTACATTAAGAATCAAAGCAAGGTTCCTAATATATTTTGATCCTTAAAAAGAGATATAAAAGGCATAATTTAAAAAAATTTGAGTTGGCCCTATAATAAAAAAAGTTAGTATGTCCTTTAGCCTTGAAGCTACATTAAGATTGGAATAATAAAATTTAAAAAATGAAGTCTCAAGTTTACATAGTGTAATCCCACTACTCCACAGAGTAATCCCATAAGTTGTATGGAAATATCATAACTTGGTGAGTTGTGTTATTGTAACACAATTGCTGATGGTTTAGTCATAATACTGTGACTCTATTTGGCAATTATGCTAGTTGTAGGACAATCTCATAACTTCTTGAGTTGTAGTATTATAACTTAACCACTACAATTTTAGTCACAATTCCATAAATCTAATAGAAAATACCACATGTTGTAGGGTAATCCTATGACTTCATAAATAGTGGTATAGTCACTTATCTACTAGTGGTTAGACAATACCATGTCTTTTTTAGGCAACCCCATAAGTTTCAAAACAATCTAGTGATTGTGTCCAAACAAACTCACAACATACCAAAAATGTGTTTTAATAATTTTTTCACTCTTTTGAGCCTCCCACTCCAATATTATACATAAACAATGTTATTGAGTGACTTTAAATATCATTGTGATAAATTTTTGGAGGCTAAAAGTCCCACTGGGCATGCCATTTATGAATATAGGATTGTAATAGGGGGATATTAGTATTATGTTAGTGAATAAAACAAATCAATTAAAAAACACACTAAATTATCACCCTAAGCATATCTCAAATAGGGAATTTAGTTAACAAAAAATGAATGGAAAACACAACTAAAATTCAAAATAAACAATCTTTCATTGGATGCTCCAAAGTGTTTATTGTAGTGGCTTGCTCAGTTTGTGCTCATGAAGTCTGGATCATTGAAAGCTTGGCTACCTCCATCTCTCCTTGACACCTTATGTGTATTTGACTTTGATTGGCTTGGCTCAATATTTTAGCATTATAACACTAATTTTTATGAATCGTTGGAATCAATTGAAAATTATAACTTTGGCATAAGAGAGATTCTAATTATGGCTTTGAGGCTTGTTATTTATTAATTTTTTGAAAGGTTTGAAGGTCAACTATGATCATCCATCTCAATATTGAGATGTGTGGACATGAATAAATCCAAATATTAAATTCATTTTAAAAATATCCCCATTAATATTTTGGATATAGGGTAATTTAATAGGCATCGAGGGTCTTCATGAGGCATGGGAGGCATGAATGCTAATATTTTATGCATTTAGGGCCTAGGGATGTCTTCCCAAGAAATGATGTCACCTGATGATGCATATATTAAATATTAACTTCCAAAAATAAATTATTAAATAAGTTATATGTAATTATTAATTATCCTCATGATTTGGCTTAATTATCTCTTAAGCATGATTAAGCACTTCAATGTAAACCATGGCTCTTTATACACATATTACTCAAATTGGTGAGAATGTCTTGTTAGTGGCCTAAACTTTGACTAGATTTGAATTAAGATGTGATGTTAGATGTGCTGGATCCATTATCCCATTTAGGAGTTTCTCAACACCAAATAACAAAGGAACATGTCTCATGTAAGATATTTGACATAAAAGAGCAATCTACGGCAACTAGGTGTAAAATTGGCATTTTGACTCAAAATGATCTGATCAAAGTTAGTTGATTCATAAATTGCATTACCCAATTTAATGATACCATATCCAAAATTTTCACTTGAATATATCAATTTCAATTGATTTAATATGCTTTAGTGTTTTTAGGCCAAATTATGGACTTTGGTAAAAATTGGTCAAAATCTTGGTTGGAGGTTATCAATGGCTAGTTTTAGGTGTCTACACATACTTGACCTTATTAAATGAATAATATTAATTTCATGGTCCAATATAACATGGCATAGGTCATCAAAATATTTTAACTTATTGAAAACATTGGACTCATGTAAAGGAGCAAACAAACTTTGCTTGAATATGTCTTGTAAATATTTATCTACCATAGGATTGGTCATTTTAGCTAGCATTATTTTTTATCTCAAAACATATTCATGGATATGATCATTTATTCCATATTTTATTATTTAAATTTGAGCATAAGAAACATTTTTATAAATATTAATTAAAAATTAAGCTAAAAAATAATCTATAATATGTTTGACTGTTTTCGTAGATTGGATAGGTATGTCATAGAACCACCTCAAACCATTGTCCTTGAGTCTTCCTGTAAATAATTTGGTCAAAATTTTATCATTAGAGGAATAGTCAAGGAATGCCACATAAAATGGTCAAATATATTATTCAATATCACCCTTTCCATCATAAAATATGAAATTAGGTGTAACAAAAGTAGTTGGAAAAGGGTTTAAATATATCTCAAGTTTAAAAGGGTTATAAAACATAGATTATATATCAATATCATGAGGAGACTTTTAAGTATTTTATTCAATGTTTTTGACCTTGTCCTCTAAGGTATTTATAAATTTAAGGAGTGATTCAACTATAGATCCACTGGGATTTATATTATTAAGTGATTCAACTATAGATGTAACAATAGTTGTTTTAGGAAACAAAGGTTTAAACATATAACCTGTGCACCCATTAAAATTATTAATTAATAATGTGTTCAAATGAAGGAATGTTTTAAGTATACATTTTAAATTTTATGTTTCTATAATTGTTTTGTGGATCTCATTAATATCTTCAAGGTTTTGATAGATACATTTATGAAATAATGAATTTATTTCACTTGCTCATGGTCCTTGACTAGCAGTTGTTCCACAATTGGATGTACTTATCTTAAAAAAAATGTACAATGGGAGTCACCATGGACCTATACCTTCTAATTCATTTAGATTTCAACTTGAAGACATAGACTTGATAGGATGACATCACTATATGTGCACACTCAATATATAATTTGACATTCTACTAATTGTATCTAAGATTTTGTAGTGTAGTGAATGAAATGATTGAAATAAAACATAAAAAAAGTAATAAAAATTAAATTCTTATGCATTGGAAGCTTCTTTAAAAAAATCTAAGAAAGAATGTAAATCACATAATTTAGAATTAAATCACACATTGCATAAATAAATCAAATAACATGCTTACCTATCAAATTTGGTTGGATTATTGTTGTAAAGCTCCCAAATGGGGCCCTTACTCCTTCCTTATTTCATCTTCAATATTTCCTCTCACAACACTTAATTAAATTTAGAAATGCTTATTCATATTATTAAAAAACTATAATAATGAATTGTTGAAGGAAGTTACCATAATTATTGCTTAACAAAATGTACTTATGATAATTTATAATCAACATATACTATCTCTCAACTCTACTGGTACATATTTATGTACTAAAGAGGAAATTGTTCTATGCAAAACAATATATACATTCTTTTCTAAGATGCATTCAAATTTTGATAACCAAAATTGGTTGCTTTCACTAAAGCCATCATTCATGGGAATTTTGTAATATTATTGTAGGATAAATAAGGTTTTCTCATTCCTCAACCACTTATTTATTAAAATCCATGGAGTTTAGAGTAATTTCTTCAAGTTGGTTTAAAGAGAATACAAATTTGTTCATTCCCAACTTTGGTCATGCAGTGGCTACATGATGGTCTATGTAATGAGATTCCTTTGTTGTAGGATGTTTCACTCTACATACCTATCTCTCCAGAACATATTTAAAACACATTATAGAAAAAACATCCTAAATTAATAGATAACAATCATATATTTATAATCTGATACATAATTTCAACTATTTAAAAGAGTATAGAAATATAATGCTACATGGATTATGAAAGTAGGAAACTATATGGAAAAGTGTTCAAAAGCATGTTTAACAAGCAGGACGAGTAAAATAGATAGACACAAGAATAAGACATTTATTAGAAATATAATGCTGCATGGATTATGAAAGTAGGAAACTATATGGAAAAGTGTTCAAAAGCATGTTTAACAAGCAGGATGAGTAAAATAGATAGACACAAGAATAAGACATTTATGGGGCTCATCACACCCCTCAACTTAAAATCTTTCTCAACCTCAATTAGCATACTTATTCATTCCTAATTTTCAAAAATCTCTAAAATCCATGGGATCTATTACACCCTTCACAAAGTGAGCGTAAAATCCCTTCCTCTATTTAAATAGTTCCCAAATTTTGACTTATCTAGCTTTAACTACTAAGGTTTTGTCCTACCAATATAGAATAGGATACCAGAGTAGAGGAGGCTAGAATTTGATGTTTAGCAATTGTGATCCCATATCACCTACAAGAAGATTTTATTTTGTGATCTTGTTAAATGTTGTATTTAAATTAAAAGGGGAATAGGGTTCCATTTCCTTCAATGTAAGAATGAGCTCATTCCATCATTTGGCATAGGGGTCTTTGGCTAAAGGACTAGAAAAAGTTCCTAATATTAAGTAAAAATCTTGGTCTTCATCACATTTCTTACCAAACCAAGTTTTAACTTCTTTATTTAACATGATATCATCCTATTTAACTAATACAACATTAGGTGTTGTTGATTCACTCCTGATAAGTCGCTATACTTCATTCTCCTTTTTCTTATATTCTACTATTTCTCTTCCTCTTCTATGTTCGTTCAATAAATATGATGAAAATTCTTGTAGTTGGACATCTCCAACATATAGATTGGGGTTCCACTCCCTATCATAAGGAACAACATAATTATTTAGGTAGAACTCACACTATTATGTTTATTCTTACTATGAAATTACTTTATATATAGAAATAATGAAAGGGAATTAATAAATTCATGGGGCATATCACAATAAATTATCATAAATCTAATCTTGTGCCATTGTTCTTCAAGATAAATTGAATAAAATTTTGAAGGAGGGTTGTAAACAAGGAGATCTTTGGTAAGACCAGTCATATCCTCAATTTTCTATTTTATTTTGGGGATGATATCTTCCTTCAACTTACTTTCTTCTTTTAGTTTCTTATTTTCTTTCCTTAGTTCCTTCATAATTTTAGACAAACTATCCATCTAATTTAACAATTTAGAATATATTACAAATGAGGAGTTATACATGATTACTTGGGTAGATTTATGTTCTTATTGTTGATTTACCTCTAAAAAATGTTGTGTAATGTTGGATATAGTATATTATTTGGTAAAGGGCTAAAACTAATAAGCTATTGTAGCAAGTGCATCCAACCCTTGACCAGAATGATCTTCCAGTTACTTCCTTAATTTATTAATTTCTTATGGGGCTTGTTCAAGAGTGGGAAATTTTATTTGTATAATAGGTTTCTCTAATTTATCTTATTCCTCTTGCATTATTTACTCATGTAGCTCTTTTTATACTTCTTCCTATACTGGTTCCTCATATAACTCTTCAAAATTATGTTCAACTTGTTCTTCTTCCTCATGAAATTCTTCAAGACTATGCTCATCTTGTTTTACTTCTTCTTGATTTAATACTAGAGAACATTCTTCCCTATCTATTTCAATCTCTAGAGATTCATCACTACTATCAATTTTTTCTTCTCCAAATTCTTCATTTATTTCAATAATAAAAGAAGGTTTAGTTCTCATTTTTCTTCTCAATCTCTGAGATCTACAAGTAGTAGGGGCTACCTTGGCCTTTTTGGGAGAAGGTGTAAGTTCCTCCTTAGACTCATCTAAATCAAGTTAGAAAATGAGCTTCTTCCTTTTCCTTCTAGATTCCCTACCTTTTAATGTCCTTTCTTCAGTCTTTACTATAGGAAGACCTTCTTTTGTAGGTTCTTGTGTGGATATAGGAAGGTTTTTTTTCTGTAGGTTCTTGTGGATCTGTATGAAGGGCTTATTTTGATATTTTTTCTTCAACTTCCAATTCTTCTTTTATTTCATTTCCTTCTCTATTACTTTTTTCATCTCATAGTACTTGGATAAATTCTTCCTAACTGATGTTGGGTCTAGTTCTTTACAAATAGTCTTGTATAATCAACTGGATTAAGTACTAATGGGAATGTGCTTTAGAATTACCTTTTTAAAACACCTTTGACATTTTTTTGATCATGTAGAGAAAGAACTTGGGAATGTTTATCTCTATTTTTTGGCACAAATGATTTAGGAACTTGAAGTGTAGGCCATGTAGCATATAATACCTCCCTTCATAAATTAAATATCTTGAGATAAACTTAGTAGATTTAGCCCATCTTCTTGATAGAGATAACCTTATAGTGCCCTAATTTGAAGTTTTTAGGCATTCATTTCCTTTGATAAATGTTTGTCTCTTAGTCTCGACATTAAGTTTGACTTACCATTCCTCCCTTATTCATGGTAGTCCTATTACTCTGCTAATGGTAGTTTATGTCAACTTTATTTCCATCCCCTTTACTATTTCTAATATATTATGCAATGTACCAACAAATTATTTCATAATTAATTCATATAGGGTTTGTATTTTATCAATATACTATGCCTATCCTACATGCTAGAATGGGGCCAAGATTTCTAGGCTATTAGTTAAAGGGGTGATATCCAACAGTTCATGTTTCAAAAAATCACCTCCCATATTATGTGAGTTTTAGGTCTAGGTGCTTACCACAAGGGTTTTTGGATATGGTGAAATGATTTATAACTTGTGATTTAGGAGGTGAAATAATCCTTTTTAATTAATGGAAAATATCCCCTAACTTAGACTATCACTTGTCCTCAAGGGATGAAGCTGATGTGCATAAGACACTCATAGTAAGAGTATGGGGTGGAAATAGTAGTTGTGTCAATGGTCACATCAATTAAAAAAGAGATAGTAAGTGGGCATGATAAGGAGAGGATACGATGGTGAATTGATAGAATTAATTCCAATCATATTTAAAAATAATTAAAATGTATGATGGGAAATAATTATAGGATAATTACTGTGTTACTTATAGAAATACCTTTCATAAATGTGCAAATGATGATTCAAGGTGGAAATCATAGCGTGTACTAGCATTTAAGTGGGATTAAATTTTTGATGTAGGATGGAATGTAGGAATACATCTTATATCATGATAGATGTTTCCTATAGTACTAAGTTTTATCTTTTAGTAACAAGTTTTATCCTGTAGCAATAAATTTTTCATCTTGTAGCAAGAAAGAAAATGTATTTTGTTGTAAGGGAGTGAATCTATAAGAAAAATAGATAAAAACAAAAAAAATATAGCTATAGTACCTTTTCTCTTTTTCACTTTTTTTAATGAATTTAAATCAATGAGTGACATTTTTTTTGAGACATCTGTCAATAATGACCAAAGGTTTTCATTGCTGATTTTTTTGTTTTTTTTATATTTTTT
This sequence comes from Torreya grandis, assembly GCA_037957365.1. Classification (NCBI taxonomy): domain Eukaryota; kingdom Viridiplantae; phylum Streptophyta; class Pinopsida; order Cupressales; family Taxaceae; genus Torreya; species Torreya grandis. Next base: position 386,472 of record JARHVA010005043.1, on the reverse strand, counting down.
GGTCCAAGCTCAACTAGAATCAAAAGAATCTAGAAGGTACAATTTTATTAATCCTAAACCAATCCATTATGAATGACTTATTTTTGGTTGTATGAATCTTTATTACTCTTGGAAAATATTAGAGAAGAGTTAATAGAAATACCCTTCAACTATAGGAATAAGTTAATGTGTTTCATGAAGAAGAGATGGGTGTTATTCTTTAAGAATTTGGCAAGTGAGATTTTCCTTGGAGAATTATTTATTATATATTTTGAGCCTATGTCCATTAACAAGAAATAATAATTAAAGAGAGTCTGGTTATGAGCTTGATAGATCCATTGTCAAAAACTTATTGGATCTCATAAGGACCAAGTCATCTAGATTGTAATTTTCCTTTATTATCCTTGTATTTAAAGTAAAAAATGAGGGTCCAATATCTTGGTTATAAATTAGTAGTCTTGATATTATTTTCATGCCATCCCACATGTTATATTTGCACTATTTTAGAATGATAAAGTCCTTTTCTTAGTTCATCAAGTGCATTTAACTACATGATCTTGTCTTCTTGAGATTGAGAAAGATCCAAACCCAAATCAAGTTATGTTCTTAATGTCTTATTTTAAAAATAAATGGATATAAAAGGTTTATTAAAATAAACTAGAACATATAAAGTGAGACCAGTTGTGGTTTTCTAGGTAATTCTATACACCCAAACTACTTATAGAAGATGAGTTGACCAATATTTTCTATGTAGGATGATTGTCTTAGTAAGGATATTTTCCAATTATTAGTTTATCACTTCCAACAAACTATTTTAATGAGGATGGTAAGGGTTAGACTTCATATGTATAATTTCATATTATTTTAGCATGGCATCTATGAGGTCTGATGTGAATTTTGGGCCTTGGTCTATGACTATTTCTCTTGCTACTCCATAGTGGGTGAAGATTTCTTCATAGAGGAAATCTAATACCTTCTCATCTTGGGAATTGGTTATTTAGTGACATAATGAGTGTACACTAGTATTTATTCCTCATTTTTAGATTTAGGATTAATGGGACCTACAAAATTTAGTCATCATTTGTCAAAGGGTTCCAGAACTAGTTGTGGTTGTAATGGTATTTCATCAAAGTGAGTGGGATTTTTCATACACTACCATTGATCAAATATTTATGTTTACATCATGGCATCCTTATGAAATTAAGTGTAATAATATTTGAAAGTAAAGACTTTCATTATAGTCTATTTGGTAGCAAAATGCCCCCCATAGGGTTCATCATGGCAAGCTCTAAGAATGTCATAAGATTCATCTTCTTAGATATATCTTATCATAACTAAAGCTAGTTGAGTGATAAAGAGATGTCCTATGATCCTATAATAATGTCTTCTATTTTAGATCAAGTGTTATTTATCCCTAGGTGAGAACTATTATGGTAGTGATCATGTAGCAAAATAGTTAGCAATATCTATGAACCAAGGAGATTGAATTGTTACAATGAATAAATGTTCATTAGGAAAAGAATCATCAACAATAAGAATGTTCTCATCATTTTTTAATTGAGATAGAAAATTTACTACTAAATTATCCCTACCTGATCTATCCATAATGGTAATATCAAAATCCTATAGAACAAGTAAACAATAAATTATACTACATGTTATACCAAGTATATTTATTAAATACCTTATTCTTGCATGATCATTGTGGATGAATACTTGGTAACCTATAATGTAATGTGAAAATTTGTTGATGGAATAAATGATGGCAAGAAATTCCTTCTCTATTATAGTGTATTTAAGTTCATCCCCTTGAATATTCTTTTTGATAAAATAGATTGCATAACTTAGAGTTTCATCTTTTTGGCCAAGGACAACTCCTAAAGTGGTGTCAGATACATCTATGTGGATGTGAAAAGGATTCATCTTGTTAGTTCATCTTAAAATAGGATTTTTTATGAGAATGCCTTTAAGTTGCTAGAGGGTAGTTTGACAATAATTAGTCCATGTAAATTTATCATCCTTAGTAAGCAATCCAAATAATGGGGTGAGAATTTTACTAAAATATTTGATGAACCATCTATAATAACTAGTATGTCCCAAGAAATTTATAACATCTTTCTGCTTCTTTGGTGTGGGTAGATCCTTGATGATACTTATCCTTGTTGGGCCAACCTTAATTTGAGTAGGAAATGTGTGATGTCCAAACACAATACCTTTAGTCATAAGCATGTCAAAATTTTCATTTATCAAATATAATTAATGGACCTAGCAATATTGAAGACATTTCTTTAGATTGTTCAACATTTATTTTAATGTCTACCCATAGATAATGAAATCATCCATGTAGATCTCAATGCAGTCATTGAAGAGATCAAAAAATATGCTCAACACAACACTTTGAAAAGTAGCTAGGGCATTGCAAAGATCAAATGGAAAGACGACATGCTCCCCAAGGGAAAGACAATGTGGTTTTATCTTGGTCCTATGGATTAATTTGTATTTGATTATAACCACTATAGCCATTTAGGAAGGAAAAGTAATTCTTTCTTGCTAATGTATTTAAGACTTGATTAATAAATATAAGGGGAAAGTGATCCTTCCTAGTAGAAACATTTAACTCTTGGTAATCAATGCAAATATGCCATTTTCCCCCTTTCTTATGGAAAATGACTAAGGGAGAGACCCATTGGCTATCCAAGATAAGATAAACAAATCTTTCATCTAAGACTTTTTTGCATCTTAGTTTTGATAATGTTTTTGACTACAATATTCATTCATCATTGAGGTTGGTGAATAGGTTTGCATTCTTATTTAATGTAAATATGATGCATGCATAAATATGGGGGTATTACTCTCATGTCATGGTAATTCCAATAAAATGTCATTATGTGCCATCTCAACATTGTAAGTAACTGACTTTCTTGCTATGGTGTTAAATAAGTGCTGATGCTAAGAGGTTTGTTTGATAATATACCTACTTGCTTTAGTAAAGAAAGCATGGTCTATACATTGGTGATTGATTTAGAATAACTACATTGATGGGTAAGTAATTGATGTAATATCTAAATGTTTGTTGTGGTTTTAGCAAAATCATTCTCAAGAAAGGATTTTGAAGAGGGCATGGTGTGCATTCCAACAAGTTAGTGGCTATAGAATCCTATCAATAGGTGCTTTTTAGGATATCAGTAAGGATAGTGTCTTCCTTTTGGGCCTATAGAGCTAGACTAGTATTAAAGGAGATAATTCATTTAAAGTGATCAATCCAAAGGATTCATCCATCATTTAGGGAAGGTTGAGCTGGTGATACAATACTATTTTTTGTGTAATTTTGTTGGAAATGACCATTCTCCTAACCTAAATCCAATAAAGCATCAGTGGTGGCCAACCATGGTTGGCTAAGGATGAGAGGATAACCCCTAAAATTACTCTATGACTGTAGGACATAAAAATGTACTAGATATTTCCAAGAATCTATAGTGATACCAAGGTCATCAACAATTGCTTTAGGCTTAATAATTGATCTATCAACCATCTAGAGGATGGTGGGTGTTAGATGTAGAGTGGTAAGTTTTATTTTTTTATGGTCTCCATGGTAATCACATTGATGGATGTACCCAAGTTGATTAAAGTATTGGATATGGGTTGACCATAGATGTTAACATTGACTATAGGACTTTCCAAATTAGAATATTTTAGTGGAGTTTTATTTCCCAAAATAATATCTACTAATTGGCCAATGACTTAAACTATTTTAGGATCTTTCTTCTTTCTTCCTAGATTTTTAAACATAGCTCTCTAATAGCTTTATTGTATATAGGAAGATCCTTTATTGCTTTAAAGAGTGGGATTTTTATGCACACATTCTTAAGTTATCCTAAAATATAAAATTTGGGCTCTAGTTTAGGATGTGATATGTTCAATCTCTCTAAAAAAGGAGGATCATCAGTGTTTTTTTGTTTTTTTGATGGAATTTGCTCAGGATTGACCATGGGTGGTTGTCGATTAGTATGGAGTGGAGATGGTTCAAAGTGTATTGTGACTATGGGTGAGGTGGGTTTTAGAATAACATGACTTGAGTAAAGTTGAACTTGATTAATATCTAATGTATATGTTGGATATTACATTATTTTAGTGGATTGTGTTAGTTGAACCAACTTATTAGCAAGATTTGGGATGGGATAGGTAGGAATTGAGTGGTTCATACATGTTTTTGAGTGTTTGGTATTATGTTCTATTATTTTTGTGGCTATTTTATTTTCTAGGGAAAGCCTTGATTACCTCTCCATTATTTTTGCTATGGATTAGAGGGATAAAACCATTACTAATTTTATAATTTCGCTAGTTAAGGATTTTATCCATTTTGTTGCACCCATAACTCATTCTAGGGTAGCTAACAACTTGTTTGAGACCATTTTTGATTGGGTACATTAATCTAAGAACCATATTGAGGATTATTTGAGACATGGGAATTTTTAAATATAGAGTTTGATGGCATACCTATTCTTTATACCCATAGTTTCCATTGAGCCATAAAAAAAACATGATTCCCATCTTCTCTTATGGCATGTAGCTCCACTATTTCAAGAATATCCTCAGTTATGTTAACTACCCAATATTTCATGGAATGACATGTGTAATCTACCTTATTATTTTTTAATTTAGGGTAATAGGTAGCTAAGACTTTCTTACTTTCTTCTTGATTCCTCTATGTATGTAATATATCAAGTTGAGTAACTAGGTGATTGATGATGTCATGTTTCATGTCTTAGAGTAGGTTGTTATATTTACCTTTATAAATTACTACAACATATACTATAGTAATATTTTTGCCTCTACTTTTATTCATGGTTGATCTAGAATAGTTTGTACATAGAACTATTTGTTCATCAAAAGGTAGCATAGAAACATCACCACCAGACATTACGTCCAGTGCCTCTAGAAAATCATCTCTAATTCATTTTACGAATATCTGTTTGACCAATTCCTTGTCTATTATATTTTACTTAGACATTTGCAAGTTGAGCAAAAATATTTCCATATATTCCTCCAATGACTCATCATCAACTTGTGTTATTCATAAAATATCATTTCTCATATAGTTTTGCCCCTACAATAGTATTGGTACTTCATTGAAAACTTCTCCTTCATTTCTTCCCAAGTAGAAATGACATCCTTTATAATTCCCATGAACCATATAAGTGCTACATCTTTGAGTGTTTGTAAAAATAGTTTGAATTTTTTAGCATCTTGATTATAATCATAGTTATAACATAAAATGTCAAACTCAAAAATAAATGTATATGGATCCTCAAATGTTTTTCCTCTAAAGGTAAAGAGGGTAGAGTGAGGGATATTCTTCATGGGTGAATTTTCATTAGGATTAAGGATAGGAAATTAAAAATTAGTAGACTCATTGGTAGTTTTTTCTTCTTGGTGATCCCATATAAATAGTCTTTATGTTGGTAGACAGAAGGTTGTTGCTACCCAACACTCAAAATTTCTATCAATTCTTTTATTTCTTGGGGTGTAGAAGATGGATAATTTATATATTTCCTTATAAATGTATGGATTATTATATAATGAGGATGGTGTGGAGGTTTTATAATATTCTACTAGTCTGTTAGAAAAAAGTCTCTCTAAATTTGAAGATTTTATTGGCTTGATGTTTGTTATAGTGGTAATAATATCTTTGAATGCCTCCTTAGCAATAAATTTAGGTTACAAAGGGAAGACAAATTTATATTAATGAGTATGAGGTGATAAGGTGGGAATTATCAAAGGCCATACATGTGGGTAACTTTTAGGTGTATGACCTTATTCAAGTTCTCCAACTTGTGCTACCAGTCCATCAAAAGTTTTTTCCTTCTCTACCTCTTCTATTGACAACTATGAGTGATCTTCAAGAATTACTTTGTGTTTCTCAATTTTGTAAGATTAATATCAAATATTGAATCTAAATTCAATTATTTAGTATAAAATATTCCTATATAGTCCCCTTCACTTTACATACATTAACCTTTTTTAATTTTAATTTTTTTTGAACTTGCCTACACAATGTTATTAATATGGGGGGTTTTGAACTTTCAACTATCCTACTTGAAAAAATCTAAATTTAAACTATGAAAGTAGGAAATATTTAATCTAAATAATAGTAATATTTGGAAAAAATAATAAGAATCTAGAAACAATTATTGTCAAGATTGAAGATTATAAGTGTGTGACACACTTCCCTAGCAATGACACCAAAAAATGACTAGCAGTTGATTCATAATCAGATGTACTTCTCTTAACCAAAATTGAAAAAGAGAGTCACCATGGACCTATAAATTTTACTTCATTTAGATGTCAACCTGAGGACATAGACTTGATAGGATGATGTCACTATATGGGTACACACAATCTCTAATTTGACATTCTGCTAATTGTATCTAAGATGTTCAAGTAAAATAAATGAAATAATCAAAATAAAACATAAAAAAAGTACTATAAAATAAATGCTTATGCATTGGAAGATTATTTAAACAAATTTAATCAAGAATGTAAATCACACAATTAAAAATTAAATCACACAACACATAAAGAAATCAAATAACATGCTTATCTATTAAATTGGGTTGGATTATTGCTATAAGGCTTCCAAAGGGGGCCCTTCCTCCTTGCATATTTTAGCTTCAATATTTACTCTCACAACACTTAATTTAACTCATTAATTGTTATTCATATTAATAAAAAATTGTAGTAATGAATTTCTACAAGAAGTTGAAATAATTTTTACTTAGAAAAATGTACTTATGATGATCTCTAATCAACATATACTATCTCTCAACTCTATTGACACATATTTATATAACACAGAGGAGATTGTTTTATAAAAAACATTATATACATTCTATTATAAGATACATTTAAATTAGGATAACTAAAATTGGTTCTTTTCACTAAATTCATCATTCATGGAAATTTTTTAATATTGTTATAGGACAAACAAGGATATTTCATTCTTCAAACACTTCATTATTTATATCCACAAAGGTTAGAGTCATTTATATGAGTCAGTTGGAATAGAATCAAAATTTGTTCATCCACAGCTTTGGCTACCCAATGGCTACATGATGGTCTATGTAATGAAATTCCTTTACTAAAGGATGTTATATGCTACATACCTATCTCTCTAAAACATCCTTAAACCAAATTATAGAAAAATCATCCTAAATCAACATATAACAATCATATATTTAATTCTAATACATAATTTCAACTATTTAAAAGAGTATAGAAACATAATGTTATATGGCTTATGAAAGTAGGAAAATGTATGGAAAAGTGTTCAAAATCATGGTTAACAAGCAGGATGAGTACAATAGATGGACACAAGAACAAGACATTTATGGGGATGATTAGTCCTTTTGATCATGTTCATTAGATTCATTAGGCTCATGGTTTTCATTACCAAAATTATTATATGGTGATATTATCAGTATGTCTTTCATTATCAACATTATTATAATAATGATCCATAGAATTATGTCCCTCATTTATTTTAGACATCTTAGGTGGTGGTAGGATAAGATCAATGTGTTCAATAAGCACACCTTATAATATAGGTCTACACCTAGGCTTCAAGTAAAATAATATAAGTAGGAAATTAAAAATTACATTAATCTAAAACCCTAGAGTGATGAAACCCATAGGAATAATAAATGAATACATTTATACAAATAGGGTTCACTAATTGTTTAACCCTAAATTAGATCTTAGAATCCTATTTGGATAGATAGGGTTAAGAATATAAAAATGGAAATGCACAAGGGTGATGGTCATATGTATAGTAGGCCAGTTATGTGTTAAATTAATATATAAACATACACTAATTTTCATAATTGAGATAGGCTAAAAATAATAAGTAAAACTATACAAAGTATATAAATAACAACGAAGTAATGTACCTAGATTTTTGATGCTAATGAGGTTCTATATCTAGACTAGGTAGGAATAATACTAGAATATGATTATGGAATAGTCATTAGATTATAGATTTGATGCTTCTAGATTCATGGACACTAACATCATCCTAGGACATTTGCATTGATGTTATTGTATGACCTTGATGCAAGTTTATTCTATATAATACCTACTGGCAAAGGATATGACCACCTTCATGCTTCTATGTTTTACTTCAATTTTTCTATGGTGCATTTATATCTTCGTGAATTTGAAGAATCCTAGTTATTCATCTTCATAGTGACCCTAGGGAAAATTAGGATAGTGGGTACATAGTGTCAATCTGGTCTAAGGACCCATCTGTTATTGATAACTTCATACATATCTAATAATATGAAGAGGGATTTAGACTAATGGTGTTCTCTCTTATGTGTTGCCCTATTTTTGAATAAGGTAATATGTGAAAAATAAGTAAAATAATGACCTAGCTTGTAACTTAAAAATTATAGTTCTTGGGATTATGCTTCATTACTTCAAATTTATGTATGTGTTGTATCTATGAATAATATGGAAATAAGTGAAAATACGAAAGCTTTGATCACTTAAATTCTTGATTTAATGCCTTTTTTAAGTTTCATAGTGAGTAGGTAATATGTTTCAAGCTGAGGAATGAATGAGGTTTGATCTTATATTTATATATATCCCTTTGGATAAGTAACTCATACTAACTCACATAATTTGACCATGAGGATGTGTTTCATTTTAAAATTAGATGAATTTAGGGAACTGGACACTTTCATTAGGTAAAGATACTAGTGTAGATGTAGGTGTCTATCTTAGACATTAGTGTCAAAAGAGTAGGAATGTAGGTATAGACTTAAAGCTTGTAGAAGTGTAAGATAAATAATTTTTAATCATTTCATGTAAGATATAATTTCTACATTATAAACATAAGACTATTCATACTAAGGAATAGGCCAAGGGGCATAAGATAGAGTAGATTCACAAATTCTAAAATAAGGAATGATCCATACCTAAGGCAAATAGCCAAGGTCCAAGTTTTCCATGTCTATAATATTGAGGTGATATATAATCCACAGAATAGTTTTTACAAGAATTATCATTTTTGACTTTTCTATTATCCTTTATGACATTTTTACAAGATTTAAAATCAAATGCTAAGTAGATGTAACTTTAACCTTAATGTTTGTGGAATAAATGCTTATTAATGATAGTTTGGATGCCTATATTCCCTATTCTAAGTGGAAAGCTATAGTGACTTGACATTATTTATTGACCCTTGATAATCATATTTTATTTTAAAACAATTATATTATTTATTTGTATATGATGAAAATCAATACATTTTTCTCCAATTGTAGACTTTTCTAGCATTGATGTTAGTAATTAATGGTTATTTATTAGAAATAACTCTATTACATGAATTAACATGAAGTTATTGAGAATTAGGTTGAAAACATCTAAGGATTCATGCATGATAAATTTTATTATAACAAGTAACTAAGCTTTTATTACTCTATAAAATAATTAAACACTATCGTATTATAATAAGAATTTGACAAGAGGCAAATTTTCCTCTAACCAACAACTTAAGAATCAATAATATTCCAATGAAATAAAGTTGAATAATTATGTTTAGATAGACTATGAAATGAATATTGAAATAATGGTCAATGTTGTTATTGGTACACTAACTTATCTTATAACATATAAGAGACAAGTCAAAATATAGAATAGGACATTTCACTAAAAATAGAGCATGTGTTATATCCTAGTGGTTACCCCCACTCTAGGCCTTATATATATTTGAAAACTTAACCATTTTGTTTTTCATACTAGAACACTCCATAAGTTGCCCTATGCACTCTCTCAAGGCACAAAGAGGGAAAATAAATTTTTTTAGGGTTGGTAATTGTAAAAAACTCATGGTCTCAAAAATCATCTAAATGTTCATTGGACACAAAATGAATCCTATGATCTATATTATCAATGCATGGAAATAAATAACTATGTAAATTAAAAAAATCATAGAGATATTTATTATATCAACATAGTGTTAATCGCATCATCTACATAGAAATATACCAAGTATTAATTTATTCAAGTAGACACATTAGCAAGTGTGTCAAAATTATTAGTCTATAAAATTTTCTTAAAATAATACATATATACATTATGTATGTACATGTGTGTGTGTGTATGCATTCATACATGTATGTATGTATAAAATTATATTAAAACATCTAATAACTTAGTTCAATACTTAACAGTTCATATTTACAAAGCATCAAGGTGGTCACATGAACTCTGTAATCCTACAGACTATCTATGACATTCATTTATATTTATATCTCTACAAATGTGTGTGTGTGTGTATAAATTGATATTACAATAGGAAATAACATAGTCTAGTACATAATAATTCACAATTATAAAGCATCAAGGTGCTCACATGAACAAAGTAATCTTTCAAACTATCTACAGTATTCATTTTTATTTATATCTCTATAACCATTAAGGCAACATATCTCTATCTATTCAATATCTCTTTCCTTCCCATGTCCCTACATTCAATAAGATTTAAAAAAATAATGCATATATCTATAATCTCACCTAAAATTAATGCTTTTCATTGACCTTATATTTAACTTATTTCTCTACTTAACATCAATTACCTCACCATTTTCCTAATTACTTGTCATAATTAATCCATCCATCATTACTCCACCATTTATCTCCATGATTTCCAAAATGTTTCCTAGATCAATGTGGTCTATGTATGTCTCAAGGATGATATTTTTTCGTATATACATGTGGACCTGATCTTGTAAACTCACACATGTCTCTTTGGTATCCACTCTCTACTCTCTTTAACTAATATTCTTATTTATAACTTTGTATGCCACATGTTCACTCCTAAAACTAGTTATACTCGACCAAATTCTAGGGTAAATATCACTCATATTAACTTAGTTGTTCATCCTAAGAAAATCTACACATTCATCCTCCTATGTATTCCTTTTTTCCACATCTTTATTTTTCTATCCTTTTTACACCCTTTTCTCTCAAGGACTTATCCTTTTAAAATTTATCCACTTCATGTTTGTGGTTTTATATTTTCCAATTATATTGCATAATTTTAATTGTTTCTAGGATTTTTTATTTTTTTTAGACTTCAATCCATCACATGTGTGATTTATATTTCTAAGATATCCTCTTCTTGGTTCATTAAATTACATTACCATAAACTTCTTGGGTGGGTTATCCTTCTAAGCTCTTTATACTCCCACATGCACCCATAATTAGTCATAATTTTGATTTTTAAAGAATTTAATAATTTAGTAACGAAAAACATTAAATAATTCAACAATATTTGGTTGAATAGAATAATTTTATTACATCCTTCCTAATATCTTCCTTAAAATAGGCCCATATTTTTAGCATGCTTTAGGTGGATTCCATGATAATGATTTTTTTGGCACCCAATCCCATAATTGGTGGAAGATTTTCTTGCAAAGGTTGGGCTTAGTTCCTTAGTTTTTTAATATTATTAGTAGTTTCCTTTAAAATTTCTTATAGAAATATTTACTCACCTAAAGTCATCAGATAAAGCTCTGTGAATCATTTTTATAGATCAATCTTATTTTCACTTATTGTATGAACCAGGTCTTTCACCTATTAAACAAATTTATGTTCCTCTAAATATTTTTATGAGTCTATAGTTTGGTAGATAACACTTTTTTATAATCTTCCTCTTTATATATATGCATGTTGATTATTGAATTTTTCTTGGATAAGTTTAAAAAAATATATTTCATAGCTACACTATCATAGGGATATTTCAATGCATCTTCATAAATTTTCAACTACTTAGTGGACTCAAATTAAGATTTATATATTTATTATTCAACTCCTATGGTTACTATTCCTCTCTACATGAATTTATAAATTATTATTTATACCCTCTACATGGGCATGTATGATATATGCATATTTCATATATTAGGATTGGTTATGTCCTCATGACTTGTTTAGACAATTTTGATATTTTTGAACTAAAAATTTCAAAAAATATAGTACCATAAGGGAGACCCATAAATTTTCTAGGTAAAACACCTTAAAGTGACCAAATATACCCTTTTATCAAACCTAACAGAAACTAGAGATTTGAGTACAATTTGTAACTTGCAAAATTGCAAATTGAAATCAAACATTTGATTCCTACTTTGCACATACACAAATAAATCCATAGATTTGGATGCAATTTTTTACTTTTAAAATTTTAAAATGTATCCCAACCTCAAATTCCCACTCACCCCACAAACTTAGTGGAAACTGGAACTTTTGTTTTAATTTTCAACTTTGCAAGTTGCAAATTGAAAGTAAAACCCCACATTATACCAATGACATTTACAATAGAAAATAGATATTTAGATGCAATTTTAAATTTGAAAACTTTAAAAATTGTAATCAAACCTTTGTTTTCAACTCATCCAATTCCTAGTAGAAACTATAGATTTGGTTGCAATTCGTAACTTCTAAACATGAAAATTGTAATCAAACCTTCACTTCCTATTTAGCCAACTACCCTTCCAAAACAAATAGGAAATCACATTACAATTTTCAACTTTAAAAGTTGAAAATTGAACCTTAAGTTCCACTTTATATCTTTTGATCCACTAATAAGAAAGTGAAAGTCAAAGTGTAAAATGGAATTTTTTAAAATTGCAAAATTATGCCATGCCTCTAAAACTTTGAAACTCAATCCATTTCTCCCAACCACCAATATAATTAGCATTTAATTTAGGGTTATATTAAACAAATTAGGTTTTTTATAAATTAATTATCAACATTGTGAATTATAATTTGAGGTATATGAAAATAAACCAAACTATGATAATGTTATGCCTGGCCAACACTTCACCAAGCCATTATCACCATCACTATCCTATACAAATAGTATTCATCTCTTTTCTTCCCATGTTTATATCTTCCATTTTCTATCTCAATCTAATCATACTTCATTTTTGTACCATTTTTCCTATCTTGTAGCAATTCTAAGGTTTTATTTTGCTTGCCTGCATCTTCCCCAAGTTGTCAATATTTCATAAGTTATTATCAAAATCTTTTTCTATCATTTTAAAATCTTGAAATAATCTAGGGTTTTGTAAATTAATTAAAATAAATAATATTCTCTCAAATATCCCATACATAGACCATGTAGAGTTTTAACCTACAAATACAACTTTAAGCCCCCATGGAGATATGACTTGCATAAAAAACCCTAAGATTACAAAAAATCCCATGGTAAAAGTAACTTCAAATCTCCATCATTGATTTTACCTATCAAATAAAGTCTAAAACCCACTAGAACTTTTGTTGGACCTTGCAAGTACATTTTTCAAGTCTAAAATCCACCAATATTTTACCTATAAAAGCAAATCTAAAACCTATCATAATTTGTACCTATAATTATAACCCCAAAACTTGTTAACTTTGTACTTGGTTTTCCCACACCAATTTTCAAAGAATATATGCCTAGAAAAGAAATTAACTACAAATATAAGGGACCTAGTGTCTGACTTAGACTAGACTCTAACACTAGTGAGATCATAGACACAGACCTATCTGATATTTGGACAAGAGTAAATGTTGAGTTCAAAAATGATTGGATTCAAATAATTTAAAACTATGAATTTCCACAAGTATAATCATTATCATTATCATTTGAGATCCCTGATCTTGTGCTCACATTAATAAAATCACCATAATGTATAAAAAAGATAAGTAGTGAATGGAAAGAGAGAAAGAATATTAAACCTAGACCCTGACTTCATCAATAATATTTTCTTGATTTTATAGTATGAGAGTTATCTTGATATAACCCCTAAAACATCTAAGAATTTTTATCAATATAATAAGACTTCATGCTTAAGGAACCTAAATAAGTAATGGTTAAAATTCTATAGACCAACATCTACAAGATTGCCTAAAAACCTAACCAGAATAAATATCAAGGAGGAAGTGGGTGACATGATCATACTCTTGTATAGATTTAGTGAGAACCTATATTCCAAGAACATTCAATATTAGATGTATCAATATATTTAGGTTATCCACCAAAATAAATAGTATATCCAATGGGCCCATTTGTTCTTTTTCTTTATCCACAAATAATTGGTGGATGTCCAAAATACATGGATGTTTTACATGACTTCATATTTAGTCTACATATTAGTTAAGGGAAGGTATTTCCTAAGGTTGAACATAGTTCTTGAGTAATTCAACAAGGTCTTTAAATATTACCCTAAGTCACCCTTGAGGAAAGTAGACAACATTTCATAAGGGTAAATGATACATTCATATACTACATTATAATTATGTTTGATAAAGAGCTATAAAAGAGAATATTGTTTGAGACCACAACTTCTTAGATCACAAATTGTGGATCATATTTCATTTAATTCCAAACATATTAATACATCAGAGTAACAATATTCAGTTATTGTCCTTAGACCCTTTAAAGGTATGTAAGTGATAGATGGGCTATAATGGAACTTATGAGTCATATTTTAGAAACTCATAATTTTTTTTAAGCAAACATAAGTCAGGAATTCACTTCCCCATCAACATAGGGAGGTATACGACCTTCCCTATCAAATTACAAATGTGTAAATATTGAGATGAACCAAATGACTCTAAGAGATCTTAATGCAAGACCATTATATGATGTGATTGACAACATTACCAATATATTGGGGATAAAAACACATTCTAATGTTCCATTTTATGAATATTATTGGGAAGACATGTAGTATAAAGAGGAATTAAGACTAAGATATTATTTTAGGATGACCCTAGAGTAAATCAAAACTTATAACATGGAACCAATCTCTGAAGACTTAATAGATGATGAATCTTTAATAGATAGGGTTTACATTGATAACAAGATCTTTTATCAACCTATTTCATTATCTAAATGGTCCATACCTAAGTCCATAATATTAATGGATAGGACTACGAATGTAATAAATAGGATAATTAGTTGGCTAAAAACCAAAGGGTCAAGGTTACCAAGGAAACCTTGAGCATTAGTGGTAGGTTGAGAGAAGTCAAAGAAAAAGGTGTATTAATAATAACATATAGTCTTAGTAATGGAACCCAATTAGAGTAGGTAGATACACAAGTGGTATCACACAAGAGGTAATAGAAAAAAAATCTAAAATGGGTCAATTTAGTAGCCAAGGAACAACTTCACCTCATATGGATTAGCCAATGTAAACTTCCACTAAATAAATAACTATGGACCAAGCACAAATATTTTATCCTCTTTTCTCTGTCATTTCACCAATTATGTTACATAGTCCTCCTATATCCACTCTAAAATTACCTAAAATAATGACCCCCTCCATTCTTACTAGATCACCTATGCCAATGACTCCATTATCTATAGGCCAATCAATATAATTGGACACTCAGGATTTAATTTCACTCCCCTTTTCCATAATTCCTTCCATTTCATCTCCAATTTCCACCACCTCTTTATTAATCACAAACACCACACAATAGTACATGTTTTTACATTCAATCATCTTGACTATAATCCCACTAGCTATCCCAACCACTAGGATAGCTACTATTGCATTATCATCTCCTATCACTTTCCCCATTTCATCAACCCTAATTATTCTCACCACCTTGATTGATTCATTAATTTCCCTATATTACACACTCCCATTTGCTCCCTTATTTCAATTATCCATGCGTACCCATCCACTTGTGTCACTTATAGCTCCCATAGCTCCAGTAGGCACATCCATTTCCATTAAACCCATTTCTTCCATTTCCATAATAATACATACCCCTAATAAGGTGGTAGAGAAAGAGGAAATAATTAATACAACTATAACTACTCAATCCATAGATGGTGAAGAGATTAAGAAAACATTAACCAAGGATTCAATGACCATATTAGTGATATATACAACACTTATTACAATAACCACCAATTCAACAACTTCAGCTATAGATTCATAGTTGATAGTAATAAGTTCATAGGATGCCACTAAAAGTTGAGTAGTGTAATCAACAAGGAATAAGAAAAAATAAATGATGTCTCTTAAAACCCTAGATTTTGGCCTTACAAATGTATCAAAGAGATCAAAGGCAAGTCCTAGAACTATATCTAGAATATTATATGATTTAATAGGGGAAACATATGTAGAAATTGTAATCCCCCACCAGACAAACAAAAGAAAGATCTAGTGGTGGGGGATTACCAAATATCCAAAGTACACCTAGGTCATCATATAATATAGGGATACAACTATTATATTCAATAAAGTACTTGATCTCTTTTTAAAATTATGAATAATGACAAGGTCATAAAAGATAAATTAAAGAATAAAGTTGAATAATTGACAACAGTCCTAAGGAAGTTTATATAGCCAGTAACCCAACCTACTGAGTTTCTTACTTAATTCCCTCATAAAGAAACACTTAAAGTAGTTATCAAGATTATAAGTATGGGAAGGGCCACACAAAATTGGGCTAAAGAGCTCATCATGAAAGGAAATAGATTAATTGAGCTAACATGGACTACTAAAAAACTCTAAAGGATGATTGAGCATCTTTGAAAAGAGAAATAAGTAAATATAAAGACAAAATTGAAACGTTGAAGCTATTCTTCCAAAAATTGTAAGTTGTTAACCCAATTGGAATTAATACCATAATTTTAGATAAGATATTGAAGATTTATATAGATCTTGAATAAATTGATAGGGCACCCAATTTTAGATTAAGAATACTCACTAAGAATATTAATAAAGCCAGAGTTACACGTGATAAGGCCATAAATACACTCTATGACATTGAAGATTTGGCCAATAAATTGTCATGTCAAGCAATAGATCAACAAAATAAAATCCTTTTAGTTTAAGAATTTTAGGACAAGTTCAAAAGATTGGTCAAGTGAGAGTAAACACAAGATAGAAGATTCAACTTGAGTTTCATCCATCGATTCATTAGGTATCATAATACACTATATCATATGAGGAAAGACACTCAAGTATATAGGGTTACATCTAGAGAAATATTTAATACAATGGCATAATGTGAAATAAGCAACCTATATTGACCTCATATTGACTAATATCATCTCTTAGAGATATTCAAAAGCTTTTATTCTTATATTGAGATGATATAGACAAAGAAGGATAAGGAATATTCAAAGTTTATGGTTTTACATTAATTTCTTCAATAAAATACATTCTGTATATTACATTTCTTTATTGTAAATTACATTGTAAAGTTGTAGGTTACAAATTGTAACAATCATTTTGATTTTTTTTGAGAAATAGCCACTTGTAATTTTTAGGTATCTTTTTGATAGGTTAAAAAGTTGTAAAAATGCAACTTGTAAATTACACTTTTATTTTTGACAAGGTTGAGTTTTTTAACTTTAAAAAACTCTTTTTTTAATTTTAAATTATCATTTTCTCAAATTTAAATGAATTAAAAGGTTTTAAAAGTATCATCTAAAAAAGAATGTTAGGTTTTACAGGTTATAACCTAAAATACCTAAAAGATTTCAACATTTCTAAGTGCTTATTTATATTGTAACCTTATTCCATGGGAAAGATAATAATAGATAAACTAAAGATAAGGATGACAATTTAATGAAGATTCAAAACATTTTTACATGGCACTAGTACTTGTTGAAGCACCTGATAATTGCATGTTCTTGTTCAATCCATTTACCTCACTATGGAAGCCATTTGAGACTGAAGATCATGCCATTTGTATGAGGTTTTCTAGATTTCCTTGATTTTAACTAGGCATAGGGTTTTTATAACTAACTCTTTTTCAAGAGAATATTTTTGTATAAATATGGGTACCATGGCATGGTCCATACTATATTTTTTCATTGGAGAAATTATTATGTAGTTTGACCAATTGATCTACATGTTGTAACCTAGAGAATGATAATAGATTGAAGTTTTGCCTTCCTTGTTTCTATTATGTTTATGTATGTAAGGCTATTTGTCATGTTTTTGAATTATTTAATTCTTATTTTAGTCAAAAAAATTCATTCGATGAAATTATTTTTTCATTTTAAAAAGTTGTTTGATTAAAATAAATAATCTTGTTCCTTATATGATAAGTGCTCAATATTATATTTGGTTTCATATTTGCATAAGTTTGTGCTCAAATATACTTTAGTATATTTATTATTCTATTATTTTCATATAAATAAATCATTAATTTACACTAGAATTTCTTGGTGCAATCACCATTTTCCATTTTTTTTAAATTTATTTCTAAAACTCTTTTCCTCACAAGTCAAAACCTATTTTAGGACAAAGATCACTACGAAGTGGAGTTTTAAATTTATATAATAATATGTGAATTGAATTGAACTTATTGAAAGGAAGTCAGCCTTCTATAGAGGCTTAATTCCATTTTCCAAGGTCCCATAGCTTGGAAGTGATCCTATTGTGTCATTTTATTTCCCATAGTTTCTTATTACTATATGGCATGCTACCACAAAAAGATGGGTACAAAATCTAAGTGATAATAGTTTTTGGCATGCCTAGTGGGATAAAAATATCATTACTAAGATATTGGTGATATTTTTATAAAGCATTATATGATCCTCTTACACATTTAAAATACACCTGGAGACTCCACTAGCTCACAGTTTCAAGAAATCCATGTTTACATATGCCAAAGATACAGATAAGATCATATACTAAAGGTAAGAAAGATAGCATTCAAGATTTGTCATTTCCATATAAAAATAAATTAGGATCAGTTTTATCTAACACTAGAGTATATCCTACAAATATATTTACATATCCTAAAAATACCCACAATAGTTTCATTCCCCCTATTATGGCCTTGATAAATCAAAATTTCATTGCTTTGAATGAAGCCAGCCCACTTCTATTGGCCTAATATGATGATATACCCACTTCATCTCTAAAATTCCTTCCATATTTTATTAATGAAACATCCACCATTTCCATGGAACATATACAAAACATTACTAATATTTGTTCTAATCATAATATAGTATAGTAAAATGTTACAATTAGACTTTTTATCTTATCATTAAAGGGTAAAGCGTTACTATGGTACAAATTTCCACTTCCCAACTCCATACATGTTTTGGATGACTTAGGGACTACACTATGCACATAATTTGAAGATAAGAGTGACCACCTCTCCCTATTTGAAAAACTAACTACTATTTAGTGAGCTCCTCATGAGTTCATGAGTGATTTAAATATTTTGTTTCAAAAGACATGGAATATAATTCTAGTGTTAGTCAATCCAACCCAAAATAATATTTATTTATATTACTTGAAATATTTAAATAGTGATATAGATATCATGATTCATTCAATGCTTACTACCACACTGTCTAATACCTATGAAATTTTTATAATATCATAAAATTACCTAATTCAAGCTAGAATAATTACTCCATAGCATCTAATGCCTTTATTTATATAAGTGACTCCTATGAAACCTATAGTTTCCAAAATTCCCACCACAAATATTGCAAAAAAATTAACCCCTACTTATATTGATGATTTATATGAGGTTAATTCACTACTTAAAAGCTTTGGTAATGAGTTGGTAGTAGTGAAAATGTAGAAATCCCATAGCTATAGGCCTTATCAGCAAGCTAACTAAACATACCAACCTAATATTCATCCATATCAAGGTACTTCATAGCCTCAAAGTTAAAACATGCAAGCAAAACCTCTAAACATCCATTATCTACCTACACTAGTTACTTATAAAGCTATTATACCTATTTAGAATAACTTGGCTCATAAATACAAGTGGTGTTACCCTTGTGCTCAACCACATAATCAAAATACTTGTCCTGATGGTGTCATTAGTCAAGACTTGATGGCACAAAGCATATGAAACACTCAAGGATAGTGAGAATAAGCCACTTACTAGTAGGAAGATATAAAAGATCCTTCTCAGAATGAAGTTACCCTTTTGAACTAGAAAGAGGAGGAATTTTGTAGTGTAAATTAGGATGAAGCACTAATTAATGGTTCTAGTTTAGTGGTAGAAAATTCACTCTTAAGGAAGAGGGAAATTGAAAGTGATCAATCCCCTAGGGTTGAATAGGCAATAAATTCTAAAGTTATACAATAATTTTCAAATGGCAACATAGTTTAGAGGTCACCCAATGTGCCAATGGGCCAGCTAAAGTCAAAATTACTAACCTAAAATATCATAAAAGAAGATATATCTCCCATAAAGGAACTAGTGAAGGTTGGAAACATTACTTTTAGTATTTTAAAACAAATGAATAAAAATAATTTTAATGTCACCATGTGGGAAGCACTGTCTATTCTAGCATAGAGGGACTTACTACAAGAGGCATTGAAAAACTTCTAAATAATAGATACTATTCTAGCTAAAGGACACACTACTGATATTAATTTGTGTCAAAAATAAACTAACACCAAAGTAAGAAATAATGGTAAGCTTCTCTTTCATTCATAGTTGGAAAATACTTGTACATAAGTGCATGGTAGACTCAGGGGCTAGCACTTTTATTATGCCTAAGAAAATAGTTGATGCTCATGGTACTAAATATACACCCATCATAAAATGTGTGGTTAAATATAATGGGACTACTTTTCAAATAGTTGGGAATATAAAAGGTTTAAACATTACCATCCATGCATGTCCAAGCTTGTCAATTTCCCAAGATATCTTAGTTATTGACCTACCCCCCTAATTTTCCATCTACCTTTCTTAAGACTTCACTACAAAAATGGGAGGGTGTCTAATTGTTTATTGGTCCCATAAGTTTCTTAGGATGAGAAAAATAACAAGAGTGACAATAAGATCTGATCTAATTACTAAATAACATATTGAGTCATATAGTACTATCCCTATGGATATGAATTGTGAATTACAAGATCAAGAGGAAGAGCTCGACCATGAGGTTTCAACACCCATGGAATAAATTCTAGAAACTCATCTAGACAAATGGGGATAAACTCTCCAATTTTATCCTTATGATTATGTAAAACAAACCATGTTGGGTACATATTGCATTCATGAAAAAGATGCAATCATTTTTAATCTTTTAAAACTAATTGGGGATCTCCAAGTAATGTGGAAACTATTATTTGTTTGCTCAAGAAGAAGGAATGGTGTAGGTATAGATATTGTTTTAATATCTCCACAAAAGGAGAGTTATTTATATTCTCTTAGACTCTAGTTTAGCTACACTAACAATGTAGTTAAATATGAAGACTTTATTTGAGGTCTCCAGCTAGCCAAAGAAATAGGGATATAGTCACTATAAGTAATTGGTGAAAGTGAATTGATTATTCACCAAGTAAGATCCAAAAGCATAACCAAGAATAATTTGATAAGATATTACAAACAAAAGGATTGGGACCTGTTAGAAAACTGTACCACTTTCAACTTTTAACTGGTATCAATAGAAAAAAATAAGGATGTTGATTGTATGGCCTCAGTACACCCCCAATATAACCTACCTAAAGAAATAAAGAAGAACAACATGCAACATGTAAATTTTATAGTGAGATAATATATTAATGATAATATAACCAACTTGTATGTTTTTAATAGTGATCAACAAACTGTCAATTTTCTTAGAGAAGAGGATAAATTGTAATTTAAAAATCAATCAAGACTCCAAGATAAATATGAAAATCAAATCATTCAGTTGAATCCAAAAAACTCACCCATGGGCCTTGTTAATTTAGAGAGTATATTCAACAATTATTATTAGATAAAAGGTGAAAAGAAAAATATCATGGTAAATGAAGAAGACTACAAGCTAGTAGTCCTTTTAGAGGATAAAACATTAAATATTAGAAAGTATTTAATGTTTCTAAAAATTAAGATTTATTGAGTTGTGTCAAGAATTAAATGATAACTTTGCTTGGAGTTATAAATATCTAAGGGGGTTTGAACCTAGCTTATCCCAACATTCAACAAAGCTTGACCCAAATACCATGTTTTTTAGACAAAAACAAAGACCAGTCAATTTAAAAATAGAACCCTCGATCAAGAGTGAGCTCTCCAAACTAATAGAAGATAATATCATTTTCCCTATCAAGAACTCATCTTAGGTTGCTAATTTGGTCCCAGTAAGGAAAAAAATTGTTGAAATCAAGCTTTATGTAGATTTAATGGACCCAAACAAAACATCCTTGAAGGATAATTATCCCCTTCCACTAATGGATCAAAATTCTCAAACTATATTATAATATGAAATATTTTCCCTTTTACATAGTTATTTTAGATATAACCAAATCCCAATACAAGAATTAAACTAGATCAAGACTACTTTCACTATAAAATGGGGAATGTATGCCTATGAAAATATGCCTTCTATTGTAACTAAAACTAGTTCTACATTCCAAAGGGTTATGGATATGGATTTTAGAGGTTTGATAAATGAGATGATCCTAATATACCTAAATGATATCACTATTTATACAAAACATGATGATGCACACCTAGATCACCTTAGGAATTTTTTTAAAAGGTTCAGAGAGTTTGGAGTTTCTCTCAATATAAAAAAATATATCTTTTTAAGTTCATGAAGGGAAACTACTAGGACACATTGTTTCAAAAGAGGGTCTTGCATTAGATCTAGAGAGAGTAAGTGTTATATCTTCACTAGCATTTCTGAGCCATAAAATGGGATTACAATGTTTCCTATGAAATATTGACTTCATAGGAAGGTTCAAACCAAATTTTCCCTCCATGGCCAATTCCATTACTACCATTCTTAACAAGATCATTAGTTTTAGTTAGACATAGGAAGGAAAAGGTAATTTTTAATCCATCAAATAGGCTATTTCTCAAGCTCATACCCTTGTCAACCCCAACTATGAATTGATTTCATTAACTATGATTGTAGAGGGGAAGGTATCATATCATGCATTATAACCAAATATAATAAATAATACTAGGAGTATCCAATATCTTTCTTCAGTCAATACTTGAAGGATTATGAGGAGAATTATAGTTTTGTGGAGAAAGAAGTATATGTTGTAATTAAATCTCTCAAAAAGTTCAAGCATATGTTCTCTAATAATAAAATCCACTTCATGTTTAGTCACCAAAGCATTAAGGAGTTATTATTGAGTTTGGAAATAAACAAAAATAGAGTAGGATGGATCACAAAATACGTGGAATATGATGTAAAATAAAATTACAAAGCTCGTAAGAGGAGATAGCTTATGTGAATAACTAGATTCTAATATAAATAATTTTGAGGTAGTATCTGATGCAATATATACTCAAAATACATCACAACCAGCCATTCCACCTCTATTCAATAGTTGGATCCATGACATGACCATTTTCCTACAAATTGGTGAGTATCCATATGGTTTTTAGTAGCCTAAGAAAAGGTATTTCAGACTCAAATCTATTCCTTATGTTATTATTGATGGAGTGTTGTTTAGGAAATATTATATTGGAGTCATACTGAAATGTATCGTGCATGTTACATGTCCCAAAAAAATGAGAGGGGGCTATTATTGGTTTGACATATTCAAATATTTCCCATCAATGGGTAAGGTACTACAATAAGTGTGATTAATTTATATCAAAATAAATATTAACAACTCTCCCTCTCAAACCAATCCAAGATGACTAAACTTTTGCCCAATGGGGATTGGATTTCATTGGCATGATCAATCCACCATCAAGTTTAGGACAAAATGGATCATTTTAGCAACTAATTATTTTACTAGATGGACTAAAGAAGTTGTATTAAAATATGCCATAGAGCCATCTATCCTCAAATTCATTGATGGCATTATCACAAGATTCGGTGTTCCTTATACTATTATCCTAGATAATGCCAAATATTTGTGGTTACTCAAATGAGTGAATGGGCTATCAGGCTCAATGTATACCTAAGTACTTCATCCAATTATTACCTAGAAGGTAATGTATTTTTTGAGTCTACCAAAAATAATATCATAAGAATTACCAAAAAGACAATGGAGGACAACCAAATGACATGACACACAAAGTTAAAATTAGTACTTTAGGCTAATAAGATCACTCCCAAGAGATCCATTGGAAATTATCCATTCATGTTGGTATATGGAAAGGAAGCTAGAGTTTCATTGTTAATTGATTTACCATCTCTAGAACTCAATCATCAGTTGGAATTAATTGACAATGATGAAATGATAGTATAATTGGTAGAACTCATGGAGCTATAAGAAGTTAGGAACTAGTCAATGAATGTTTTAGAAGTGAATCAAGCTCAAACAAAGAGAAATTTCAACAAAAAACATTTGACAGGAGATTTAATAAAGGAGACATGGTTCTGAAATGGGATGTTAAAAGATCTAAATTAGGCAAGAATACAAATTTTGATGTTATATGGGGTGGTACATACATCATAACTTAGTGCAAAGGAGAAAATGTGTTCCATCTATCTAGGCTTAATGGGTTATAACTACCTATCCCAGTCAATGGGATATACCTCTAATATTGTTTTTAAGGTTGGAATTCTTTCTAAAAAACATTGTATATATTAGGTTTAGTTGGTTTCCCCAAGTGAGTGCTTATGAATAAGTCAACTCATTAGGTATTTGTATTTACTTAGTTTTTTCTATTTTATTTTTACATTTTTCATTATTGTTTAGGCAAGATCCTATTTTATTTCTAATCTAGTTAAAATTAAGTTAAGATTAAAATGACTCCATGCCCAATGAACTAGAAGGCTAATGGAAAAACAACTAACTAGTAATAAATCACCCTATATATATCACCAAAAATGTTGATATTTTTTAACCAAAAAAATCAAAACATTTAATACCCTAAGGGAGACCCATAAAATTTTTGGGAAAAAGGATTTAAAGTGACTCAATGTACCCTTTTTCCCAAACCTAGTGAAAACTAGAGATTTGGTTGTAATTTGCAACTTGCAAAGTTACATATTATAATTAAACCTCTACTTCATGTTTTGCACATACCCAGTGAGAAATAGATATTTGGATGCAATTTGAAACTTTTCAAGTTGAAAAATTCATCCCAACCTCTACCTCCCACTCACTTTACAAACTTAGTGGAAACTAGAAATCTAGTTGCAATTTTCAACTTTGCATGTTCAAAATTATAAAAAAAAACCATAATTTATACCAATTAAAAATTCCCAATAGAAATAAAATATTTGGATGAAATTTAAAACTTTTAAATTTCAATCAAACCTCCACTTCCCTCTTATCTAATTCCTAGCAAAAACTAGAGATTTTGTTACAATTTGTAACTTGAAAACTTGTAAATTATAATCAAACCTCTACTTCCCAATCAGCCAAGCACCCTTCCCACAAAAACCAAAAAATTTAGTTGTAATTTTCAACTTGAAAATTAAAAAATAGCACTTCATGTTTTGATTTTTTGCTTCTACTTCTCCCAGTGGAAAGCAAAATTTAGAGTGTAAAATGCAATTTTTCAAAATTTCAAAATTATGCCATGACTGTGAAACTCTAAAACTCTCATTGTTTCACCTAACCACCAACCTAATTAGAATTTATTATAGGGTTATATTAAATAAATTAAGTTTTTTACAATGTCATTGTCAACATTGTGAATTGTAATCTAAGCTCTATCTGCACAAAAAGCAAGACATGCCAACGTTATGCCTCAACAATGTTGTACCAAACCACAATCACCATCACCATCCTCTAAAAATTGTATTCCTCTTTTTTCTTCCCAAAGTTTTGATCTACCATTTTATCTATCAAGCTATGTATTCCTTGTGTTCATGATATTTTCCCTATCTTGTAGCAAATCTAGGGTTTTCTTTTGCTTGCCTACATCTTCCCAAATTTTTGTATATTTCTTCATTCTTGTCAAAATATTTTCTTATAATTTTAAAACCATACCATAATCTAGGTTTTTTGAAATTAATTACAATCTATAATATTCTCTCAAAGATCCCATACATAGACCCTATAGAGTGTTAACTTACAATTATAACTCTAAGCCCCTATAGAGATCTGACCTACAAAAACAATCCTAAGACTCCATGAAAAATCCCTTTATAAAATCAACTTCAAATCCCCATCATGGATTTTAATTGTAAAATTAACTCCAACACCCATCAAAACTTTTTCCTAACCTCACAAGTGCATTTTACAAGTCCAAAATCCACCAGACTTTTTACCTATAAAAGCAACTCTAAAACCTACTAAAATTTTTACCTAAAATTATAACCCCAAAACATACCAAATCTGAAGTTGGTTTTCCCTCACCAATTTTACATAAACCTATATATAGAAAAGAAATCATGCTCAAATTGAAGTGACTTGGTGTCCCTCTTAGTTTAAACTCTAACACTAATGAGATCATAGACATAGATCTAGGTCATAAAGACCTATCTAATTTTTGGATAAGAGTAAATGCCAAGATAAAAATTGATTGGATTTCAAGAATTAATAACTATGGATTATGAAAAGTAGCAACCTTCCCATTATTAGTGTAGATCCTTGAGATTTTATTCACATTGACAAAACACTATGATGTTGAAAAGAGAGAATTAGTGAATGATAAAGGAAAAATGATTCTGAACTTGAACCCTAACTTCATCAACATCATGTTCCTAATTCTATAGTATGATATTTATCTTGATATAAACCCTCATTCATCTAATAAATTTTGCTAATATAATAACATTTCATGTATAATGATCCTAAATAAGTAATGGCTAAAATTCTCTATACCCACATTTACAATATTGATTAAAACCTTGGAAAGAATAGATTTCAAGGAGGAAGTGGGTGACATAATCATACTCTTGCATAGATTTACTAGGAGTCCAAATAACAAGAAATTTTAGGATTAGATTTACCAATACATCTAGGTGATCCACAAAAATAAATAGTAAATACACTAAGCACATTTGATCTCTGACTCCATCCATAAGCAATTGCTAGAAGCCCATAATACATGGAATTTTTAAATGACTTCATATTTAGTCTACATATTAGCAAAGGGAAGATATTTCCTATGGTTGAACATACTTGACCAATTAAACAAGGTTTTTAACTATTACCCTGACCTCACCCTTGAGGCAAGTAGACAATGTTTTAAAATGATAAATGATGAATTTATATACTACCTCATAATTATGTTTGACAAAGAGCTAGGAGAAATAATATTCTTTGAGGCCACAACTTTTGAGATCACAAATTAGGGATCCTATTTCATTCAATTCCAAACATATTCATATATTAGAGTAGTGGGATTCAATTGGTTTCCATACACCCTTTTAAGGTATGTAAGTGATATATGGGATCTAATGGAACTTGTGAGGAATCTTGTAGAGAGTCACATTATTTTCAAGTAAACATAAGTTAGGAATTCACTTGTCCATTAGCATAGGGAGTTATACATGCCCTTCTCTATCAATGTCCAAATGTGTAAATGAAAATATGACCCAAATGACCCTAAGATCTCTTGATGCAAGGCCATTCTATGATGTGACTAACAACATTACAAAAATATTTATGATTACAACATATTATCTTGTTCCCTATTATGAATATTACATGGTAGAGATGTAGCATGAAAAGGAAGTGAGACTAAGAGATTATTCTAGGATGAACTTTTAGAAAATTAAAACTTGTAACATGGCACTAGTACCCAAAGACTTAAAATACGATGAGTCTTTAATTGACAAGGTTTAATTTGATAATAAACTCTTTTATCAACCTCTTCCATCAATCAGATGGTCCATACCTGAGTCTTTCTCATTAGTCCATAGGGCCACCAGTGTAATAAATAGGAAAATTGACTCACTGAGAAGAAAAGGAATCAAGGTTAGCATGAAAGCCTTAAGCATCAATGATAATTTTGGAAAAGTTAATGAAAAAGGTGTGTTAACAATAATAAAAAAGGTTTCCATTAGTAAAACCCAAGCATAATAGGTAGATTCAATAGTTGTGTCACATAAGATAAAGAAAAAAAGGATAAAAGATGTCAATATAGTATCCAAGGAGAAGTAATAGCTCAAATGAATTAGAAAACGCAAGATTTCATCGCAGACATAGTTGATACTCAAACTCAAATAGTTTCTCCCCTTGTCTCTATTATTTCACTAGATATGGTACCTCATCCTCATGTATCTACTCCACAATCACCTAAAACAATGTCCCCTTCCATTCTTACTAGCTCACCTATTCTAGTTAATCAATTATCAATAGGACAATCAATACAATTAGATACTCAAGATTCACTTTAACTCTAATTTTCCATAATTCCTTCCATCTCATCCCAAACATCCAACACCTCTCTATTAATCACTAACACCACCTAGTAGTACATGGATATGGATTCAATCATATTTAACATAATCACACTAGCCATCCCAACCACTAGGATAGTTATTACTTCATTTACATTGCCCATCACTTTCCCTATTTTATCAACCTTGAGTGTTCCCACCACTTTGATTGATTCATTCATTGACTTCGATTCCATAATCCCAATGGTTCCCCTATTTCAACTACCCATTGTTACACCTCCACTTGTGTCATTTCCATCTTCCACACCACTGTTAGGTATATCCATTTCCAAAATACCAATTTATTACATTTCCAAAATAGCCTAAACCCCAATTAAGGAGGTAGAGATAGAGGAAATAATTTATACAACTATGGCTTATCAACCCATAGATAGGGAAGATATTTCCAAAACATTAGATAAGGATTCAAAAACCATATTAGTGATATATTTGACACTTTTCATACTAACCACCAATGTAATAACTTCAATTATGATTCACAGTTGATAGTGCAAAGTTCATAAGATACTACTACAATTTAGCTAGTGAAATTTGTAGGGAATGAGAAGAAAAAATTATGTCTCCAAGCACATTATATTTTGTCCTTACGAAGGCATAAAAGAGATCAAATGTAGGCCCTATAACTATATAATATAATATGATTGAACAAGGTAAAAATATGTAGAAATTTTACTCCCCCTACTAGACAAACAAAAAGAAGATTTAGTGGTGGGAGATTACCAAATATCCAAAGTGCACCTAGGTCATCCTAAAAGATAGGGATTGAAACATGATTTTAAATCAAGAATTTTCTTTATTTTTGAGAAGATGTATAGTGATAATGTCATAAAATAAAAATTTAATAATAATGTTCAATAATTTACAATAGCCCTAAATAATTTTATAGAGATAATAGGCCAACCAACTCAGTCTCTTGATCAGTACCCTGATAAATAAACACTTGAAGCAATGATAGAGATTATTAGTATAGGAAGGGACATAAAATACTAGGATGAAGATATCATCACCAAATTAAATAAGTAATTTAACTAATAATTGACTAATACAAAAATCTAAAGGATGATTGGGCATCTTTGGAGAGAGAAATAATAAAATATGAGGAATAAATTGAAAGGTTAAACTTATTCTTCACAAAATTGCAAGCTATTGACAAGATTTAAATTAATACCCTCATTGTAGAGAAGATATTTAAAGTATGTAGATCATGAGTAATTGGATAGGGTAGCCAATTTTAAAATAATAATAAGCACTAGGGGTATTAATAAATCCAAGGCTACATTTGATAAGGCCATGGACGCAATCTATGACATTGAATATTTTCTTAGTAGATTATCATAAAAGTCAACATATAAACAATATAAAATCCATTTATTTCATTAATTTGAGGACAATTTCAAAGGCGTGGTCAAGAGAGAGTCATCATAGGATACAAAATTCAACTTGAGTTTCATCCATCGATTCATTAGGTATACCAATACACTAGATCATATGGGGAAAGACACTTGAGTATACAAGCTTACATCTAGAAAAATATTTGATACAATGGAAGAATGTGAGATAAGCAACCTATATTCACTTGGTCCTAAGGAAGATCACCTCTTAGAGATATTTTGAAGCTTTGATTCTTATATTGAGAAGATACAAGTAAATAAGGACAAGGAATCTTCAGAGGTTATGGCTGTAGATTAATTTATTCAATAAAATACATTCTATATATTAAATGTTTTTATTGTAAAAGACATTTTAAAGTTGCAAGTTGTAAATTTCAACTATCATTTTGATATCTCTTTTTGAGAAAGATCCACTTTGAATTTTCAAGTATTTTTTTGACAAGTTGAATGTTGTAATAATGAGTCTTGTAAATTGTAATTTTGTTTTTAACAAGGTTGAGTTGTTTAACTTGAAAAATCTCATATTCTAGTTTTCAATTCCAATTTTGTCAAATTTTAATGACTTAAATGGTTTTAAAAGTATCAAATTATAAATACAAGTTAGGTTTTTCAAGTTATAACCTAAAATACCTAAATGCTTTTAACTTTTTTATGTGTTAGCTCATTTTATTACATCATTCCATAGAAAAGATAATAATAATTGAGCTAAAGACAAGGATGACATTTGAATGGAGATTCAATGGATTTATCCATGCCTCCAACACTTGTTAAAGCACCCAATAGATGCATGTTCTTGTTTTATCCATTTACCTCACTAAGTATGCCATTCCAGACTAAAGATCTTGCCATTTGCATGAGGTTTTTTATATTTTATTACTTGTGACTAGGAATAGGGTTTTAATAACTACCTCTCTTTCAATATAATATTTTAATAAATATGGGTACCATGGTATATCCCATATTATATTTTTATTAGATAAATTATTCTGCACTTTGAACAATTGATCTAAATGTTTTAACCTAGATAATTATAATAGATTGAGGTTTTGCCTTCCCTATCTATGTTTTCTTTATATATGTAAGTCTATTTCTCAAATTTATGAGTTATTTAATTCTTTTTTTGATCAAAAATTTCATTTGTGTTATTATTTTTCATTTTGTAAATGTTGTTTGATCAAAATAAATAATCCTGTTCCTTAAATGGTAAGTGCCTAGTATGACCTTTGGTTTCATATTTCCATAATTTTGTGCTCAAATATACTTCATTATATTCATTACTGTGTTGTTGTCATATACATAAATCATTAAATTCCACTATAATTACTTAGTGTAATCATCATTTTCTAGTTTTACAAATTATTTTCCTCATAAGTCAAACCCTATTTTAGGAGTAAGATCACTAAGAAGTGGAATTTTAACATGAACTGATAATATATTAGTTGCATCAAACTTAGTGAAAGGAAACTAGACTTATCTAGAGGTTCACTTAAATTAACCATCGTCCCGCATATTAGAGGTGATCCCATTATGTCATTATATTTCCCATAGTTTTCTCATAGTTCCCATCATGCTACCACACAAAGATTGGTGCAAAATCTAATTGATAACATAAAAATATACATGCTTTAACTTCATGGTATTTTGTTTATTTTCTAATTTATGTGATTTTACATCTCTTACTATAGTGAATTTTCTAATTTAGTGCATCTTGTCTCTTTCCTAATGAATTTTTCATATATTAGTAAGAGTGTACCTTTAAGACATGCATGCTCTAATATTTTTTATCTATTTACCTATAAAATAAGCTTGATCATTTCATTCCCTAATTGTGTTCCATTTATATCCAAAGGTTTTATGAGAAACATGCATTGACATTCGTGGTATTATTCTTAGGTATGTATCCCTGATGACACAAGGACATAAAAAATGGGCTACTAGGTATTGTACTCCATATCAAATGACACCTCCTTGTGCATCATTATTGTTGCATTCTTAGTCTTCATTATTTCTCATATATATAATTATTATTATTTCACTCCAATTTGGACCCTCATTTATGTAGTGTCTACCCATCCTCATTCTTCATATTTTACTTCATGAGGAGGGATACACTCTACCAATATTATCTCTCTCTCCTCCCAAATTTGTTCCTCTTCTTCAACTTCTATTTTCCATTTTTCTAACCCTTCTTCAATGGTTTTCTTTCCTTGGGGATATTTTTTGGGGTCTATGTCCATAGCATGTTGAATGGATAAATAAAATCTTAATTCCATCTTTGTTTCTAATATTTCTATGCCCTCCACTTATTATTTAGTGTTTGATTCTATGCTTATCTATGATTCGATGTGACCTTCCTTTCTTAACTCTTTCCCCTATTTTTTGGTGTTGGTAGACTCTTACATTATATATTCCTCTATGAGACCTTGTAGATCCATACATTGGGGGTCTTGGTATTTTTATTAATCTATCCCCTTTTCTTGTTCTTGTTTCTTTTTTTTGGGAAAGGTAGCCTTGACAGTTATTTCTTTATTTCTTGATGTGTTTATTTTTATAGATATGGAGAGGGAATCCTTCTACTCTTCTCATGATGTTATGTTTCATGATCTAAGTGATCCTCATATGACTCCATGTCTTGTATTTATTATACCATAGGAGTTAATGGCATTTCCTTATTCTTGAGTTTTCCCTTATTGGAGGTAGATGTGTGTGATCCTTATGTCATCTTCTTGTTTATGATCACATCATATAAATAGGTATCCTCAGATTATTCTCACATGTGAGAGATCAAATAGAAATATATTTTAATAATTTTTTTATTATTTTAAGGGTATTATTGTGAAATAATTGACCTTTTTAAATAAGTCTACTCAACATAATTTTTCCCATGATGTCTCATGACATTGATATTCTTCTTTAGTTGAGTCATATATTATAGCCTTTGTTTTTATCCCTCTATTGATAAATTTTAGGTTAGTTTAATGATGAACTTAAATTAATAAACCTCATCCTATTGTTTATGTGTAACCTTACTAAAGTGTACATATTTTTCATAGAGGGTTTGGATGTCATTCATATATCCCTTTGACATCCACTATTATCTTGTATGATTTCTATATTTCATTCACTACATCAAAATAATAATGCATTATGAATCCATATGGTATATTTAACCACCCTATTATCCTTTAATTAGAAACTTTTATCTATGGAAAATAATATTGTTGCATCAAAATAAACATGGCTTGATCCTTGAATATTTATGGCATTAACCTTGAGATACACCACTTATTTATAATTGTGTCTTTGAGTTTCATGAAATAGAAGTCCAATCTATCATTTTATTTATGGGATAATACCTCATGGAAATTATACATATGTTAATTTAGTTTTCATCATTTATCATGCACATTATATCTCTATTGTCCCTTCTAGTCACCCTGAAGTATGCTAATCTCATCAAATAGTAATAATCACACCATACTTGAAATTTTACCTAGTTTTGTGCACCTTATCTAGTCTTTGAATAATTGGATCTACCAAGAACTTATAGACATTAAAGAGTGTCCACTTGGAAATATTATTCATGATATAATGGAAGTTATTGATTTATCTAGAGTACCCTAATCCATTCAACTTTGTACATAACAAGGGTGATGCTACCATCATGGCTTTATCCTTTATATTAGAAATGGATAAATTAAACCCTATGTTATTTTATTAAATATATTTAGGAATATGTTTGACATATTTAGTATCATCTAGCACCTCATTAATGTATTCAATTGACTAGACCATCCTAGTCTCTTTGTGGATTTAAACAAGCATGATTATCATCCTTTGTCTAAATAAATATAACTTATATTTGTATACATGTAAAATCAATAATTACAAAAACACTTTATCCTTCCCAAATTAAGGGATCTCATAGAGATGTATAAACCAAAATATATCCAAATACCATCTGATGAAGTTAGTAAATATCACATTTTTATTGATGGTCTTTCTACCTGTATTGACCATGAAGTATTTTTTAAGGTTAGATTCGATGTTTCCCTGTGGATGGTTATGTTCCTGCACTTTACACTTTTATATCTTTTATTTGAATAATTTGATGAAAATTACACCTTTAGGGTACTAAACCTCTACCAAAATCATAGTTATTGGCCTTAAAAAACCTCTTATATGTGGCACCACTAACATATCCTTTATTTTCTTGGCCTTGGGCATGCTCTTACTTGGTTGTGAATCCTTAAAAATTTTGGATCTAGTAGAGGATTTTGATATTTTTGCACATGGTTCTCATTTATATGCTTCCTATAATTATTCATTTATAATAGTTCATGGTACCTCAAACTATTCTCTACCTAGTGATTTTTATTCATCTTCTATGATGAACATTCAAAAATTTACATTTAGGTCAAGGACACATCCCCTCTTCATTCATGCCTTAAAATTTGGTATCATCATAATATCAGACCCCATTTGGTTTACTTTTGTCTTTCCTACTAGGATAAATCCTTTAATTTTTATGGTTATAGGTATAGTCCATATCATATTATGTGGGGGTTGGCTCTGAGATTCACAAGGCTTCAATTAAGGCATTTAGCTCTTGTAAATTCCAAATATATTAAATCCACATTTATAATTTATAAAATTCTACAAAAAATATTTCACTTGATTTTAAATCTCAAAACACATTTTCTATATCTTTTAAAAGGTGAAAAATCATTTCTCTTGGCTCAAATTCATTATTTCCCATTGCTCTAGTTTCTGTGGACCCTTAAGGTCGCTCAAAGTTCTCAAATACAAAGGGGTATAATAGAATTTATTTCTTTGTATTATCCTCCTTGGTATGATTACAAAAATACTTATTAAATTCACTATTTGTATCTCTAATGTCCTTTGGTATTCTCATTCGTGAGTCTTTAAGTGTTTCCTCCCTTGAATTGATTATTATAACTTGTTATATATTACACATAATCATTTAAAAAGTTTATTTATTAGGGGTGATTTAATTATATGAAATTCCTTATTTTTGACATAATATTTGTGATTCTAATCTTCCCTTTGTAATCATGGGTGTTATGATTTAATTCTTCTTATGTTCTTCCTATCCCTATTGTTATTCATGAATTCATTAGCATAGTGATCCAAATCACACTTCCTTGCCCCACTTTTTTTCTTCATGTGTCTAAATAATCCTTTTGCTAGGTGTGGATCTCCACTTAGATTGTTTTCACATCCCATGTTACATTCATCTATACTTTTCATTATTTTCTTTACCATTTTTTCACACTTTGAATTACACACCCTTTATTAGATTATGTGTCTAGTTTTATAGGATAGTAAATATGTTTTTATAAAGTTATCTAGGAATTTTAAAAGGGGAATAATTTCTATAAAGAAAACTATAGGAAAAATAATACAAAATTCACATAGCTCTTTATATCTACCATTGCAATGGTCACAATGGTATAAATTTTACTAATTTTTTGATGTGGTGGACTTTTCAAGTTTCCCATGTTTATAAAGTTGATATTAATTAAGAGACAGGTTAATAAAAACATACATGACAGACTCACCAATAAAATTAGACATTTTTTATAAGGCTTAAAAAATAAATCCCTTGTTTGACTCACTTGATTGGACTTATGAGGTAACACACATTATTATAAATGAAGTCACACAACTAGTGCAAAAAAAATAATCTAACCTAAAAAAATAAAAAAAATAAAAAAAATTGGCATACACCTTATTAAAACATGGATTAATAATGATAATCATGATATAACTTGATAAAATAAAATTGCATTGAAATGCCTAAAGACCATTTTTCCAACTAACATGTGTAACTTGCATTGACCGGTTTTAAAAATATCATGGATGACGTAAGGTTCCAACTAGTGGATTTAAAGCTTCCCTAGATGATATAATTATTTTGAGTTATATATAATAGCAA
Source organism: Torreya grandis (assembly GCA_037957365.1). Classification (NCBI taxonomy): domain Eukaryota; kingdom Viridiplantae; phylum Streptophyta; class Pinopsida; order Cupressales; family Taxaceae; genus Torreya; species Torreya grandis. The sequence goes on along the minus strand of JARHVA010005043.1, from coordinate 350,828 downwards.
TGGCCATTTATACCAATATTTTACTTTTTATGTGTCAATCATGTTAATAATTTTGTCATGCCTTCTCAAATATTTGTCTCTAATGAGAAATTACACTCATTTTATCTAGCTACTTCATCTACTACAACTACATGTCCAGTGAATAATTGTCATCAAGGTAAACCTCACAATAAATTCATATAGTAATATTATATCGATTGGTAGTACAACCTTAGTCCCAAATAATAGTTTAAATGATGTGGACTTCTTTAATCACTTGTAGTTAGTCTTATATCCCATAAAATGGTTTCAACTTATTCATCCCAATACTTTCATCTAACATTTTGGATATTGGTGATGAATTTTCTAATAATATTTTAGAATACATCCACACTTAAATTCATCTACTAGTGGAATGGTGTTGGATTTTGGTGTGTGATAATTAACTCAAATAAAACAAATGTATACGATCTCATTTAGGAAGAAAATTACCTAATCACTATTCAATATTAGGGGTAGTACATATTGAGAAAATATGTTTCCCCATAGGAATAATAATTTTTTAATCAAATTATATTCTCTATATTTTAAGATTTTAACCCACCTAGTGAGATAGTTATTGTGATAATGAAATGTGTTTTAGTCCTTTATGTAGTTGGAGATATTGAAACAAAAAATCAATATCACATTTATAAAAAGGTATTTGTGTGAGGATTGTAATTAGTGGAATATAATACATATGAATTATATTCTTGATATTTTTTATACATAACATTTATGTGTGTAATTATTTACATCTTTAAATAAATTATTTCACTACAGGATAATTAGTAAGATATTTTAGGCAGTCACTTCATTGGAAAAATGGTCACTATATATGCATGTCATTCTTGTTTTAATCTTCAATTCCTATGTTACATGACACCTATATGCATAATTTAATAACACCTAATATTTTATAGATCACCTCATATGAATTGATATGAGGTGGAATAGATAACTAGTTATTTATTATCTTTAATATATAGATTTAAAGGTGTGATGCTACAAGTGAGAAATGCAAAAATATTGTACCTTTCATCTAGGATGCATTTTAATTTATATACATGACATACCAGCATATAATCATTAATGTGGGGTGCATACTCACCAAGGGTGAGGCATGATATGTGGTCTAGTCCCAACTTTTATTTATCCAACTTCATGACCATGAAAAATTAGAATTATTGAAATAAGATGATCTATTGATAGATGTGTCTATGGAGAATTGGATTGTTCACAAAGTACTTCATATATTCATTATATATAAACACAAATGGATTGGTTAACAAGTAATTATATATAATTTACACAACACATACACCATTAAAATTTCTTCTCATTTATTACATTTATTTTTCTCTCAATGGAATTAACCTTATTTCTAGGAAAGTAGATGGTATGATCCATCTTGTTATTACCTAGCTGAGATATAATGGTGACATTACTTGTACCCAAAAAATTGACATACACATGGGATGAGGTAGTCTAATATAAAAATTGGAGGATGGGAGCACTCACAAGTTTTTCATTTAATGTGTCAAATTCATTATCTAACACCTTTCCCCATATGAATGGATCATTATTCTATAGAATATCTTCTAGTGGTGTGAGAATCTAGGCATAATTTTGAATGAACATTTGATATTAGTCAATATTTCATAATATTGCATGTACTACCTATGAGTTGTGGGCACCTCCAACTAAAGTATGATGGTCACCTAAGCATATTCAACTAGAATCCCATCATTATAAATAACATGGATAATAAATGCACCAAATGGTGTTACAAATATGCACTTATTTATATCTAATAATATCTAATATTTGGAGGCATCATACAAACCTGAGTCATAATTTTTCATGGTAATATTTCACTAACCCATATAATACACAATCATCCAAATATACCCAAATAAACTAAAGAATTAGGTATTTCAATTCTAAAATGATAATGCATAATATTTTCATAGACACATTATTTAATACTAAGGTAATGGTGTTGTAGGAAAAATAATCCCACTTAGTTTCAAAATTATTATTCAACTTCCCCTCTTCCTCAATCTAGACTTGATGATAGCCTTAAAATAAATTAGTGAAGGTATAAAACCATCATAAACTCATAATCATTAAATAATTTCCATAACTAAGGGAGCGAGAAATGTATCTATGATAGATGTTACATTAAGGAGTTGGTAGTCAACACTAATTATGATGTGCCCATCATTTATAATACTAGTCATTCTTGACCAATTTTTGATCGCAAGTCAAAAATAGACAATGCATATAGGTTTAAAAATTTTGTAGGGTTATAAAAAAATTTATTTGTTCTTATTATGATCTAAAATGGTCTTCATATTGTCACATTAGTCATTATATAGCTCAATCTAGGGTTTTGCCTCATGTATACTTGTCTAGTCTTGAGGGCCATTCATAAGGTCTTATTATTTTCAATTATATTAAAGGTCATTACATGGTTAAGATTCATTATAAATTATTATTAATTTTTATTTAAGGTCATAAAATCATGTATTAACCTTTTATTCTTCTTTATGTGCTAAAATGTCATTTTGGTCACCTTTTGGCTTATTTTTATGGAGTTATACATACCACTTTCAAATTCAGGTGTTTAAAGAAGTATTCTAGTGTACATGATGTTATAAATAGGTTATATAATGGTTATAGCCTTAAAAATCTGAATTTCAACACCTAAACTAAGAAAAATACCCCTTTACACACACTTTTTGGCACTTATATAGCCTTGAAAGATCTACTTGTAGGTAGAAATAGTTTCATAAGGTCATGTAAGATTTCAGAACTAGTATTCAAGATTTGGATCATTTTTTTATTCCAATATATTCATTAGAGACACTCTCTCCTCCATCATTTCCTTCACAAGCTCAGAAAGACAAAAATATCATCCTTAAATCAAAGGTGTCTTAAGTGTGTGAACATATCATCTTGCTATAAGTCTATTTTGGTATTTTTGATATGTTTGTCATATTTAAGATATCCAAAATCCTCAAATTTTATGGAAGATACATCAATTTTATAATATTCATATTCTCTCCTTGGAATGTGATCCTTCTATGCAGTCATTAAATGTCTTCATCTTTGAAAGCATGGTCTCTATCACAAATTATCCACTACAGATTTAAATGTAATATTTTACTAATTTTTAATGAATATTAATGATAAAAAATGACAAGTGGAATATTGAACATGTTTTAAACTCAATAAATGAGCATGAAGCAGAATTCACCCTCTACTAAGAGATTTAAACATATTTTATTCACCTACAGGTCTATAGAACTATAAGTGAGTATACATTAAGTCTAAGGTTTATGTTAAAAGTGTTAAAGCCATGGAAAATGTCATATATAATCTAAATTTTTTTATGAAATTGATAGAATCCACTAATATCACCAAAAGCATGAATTACTAAATAGACCCTCACTTTTAATGCAAAAGCTTGTGCATGAGTTGACTATATGCACAGTCCATACATGCGAATAGATAGTATGAATATGATAAAATGTTTGTTTATGAGGTATATAAATTAATTTAGAGAGTGATAAATAAATTTTAAAATATTTTATAGTGTTAAATGTGTCTATAAATTAGAAGATTTGTTTCACCAACCTATGAAGACAAAATGAAGACCTACAGGTGACAAATCTATAGGTCCTCATTTGAAAAGAAGGATAATTGTCAAGTACAATAAAAATGACTCCATAAATTGAATAATGAATTAAAAAACTAATGATAATATTTATACCATTGTATATTAATTAAATGTTGAGGTGACCAGTGTCATAATCGCTAGGGGAGTTCACAAACGTAACACTCATGTGCATGCCTGAGTTCTAAGATAATAATGAAGATTTTGAAATTCTATATAATGTCAATGGAAATTGAAGAAAAATAAGAGAAAACCTTCATGAATTTTTAATACTTAAAAGTTTAATTATGGAATTTTCAAACAAAGTTCAAAATGTCATGCTCAAACCCTTCCCCAATGACCACCTACACCCACACGTTGAGAAGGTGTTAAGAAAAATGTGTGCTTAGAAAGATGTGATATTTTGGATAATTTGAGGATATTAGAAAATAAAAATATTATATAAAATTAATTTATATTATAATTTATTATAAATTAAAGTCTTAAAACCTAAAAAATCCACTCAGACTATCCTTTGACTGTCATGTCCCCTTTTTCGTGGACATTGACAGGCTTGATGATTAGCCTATTATGCAACCTTTATAGGCTGATTGGATGGATAGAGGGTCATGATGGAGATTGGCTTGGCTTTGATTTATAGAATTCCTATAGTTGGCTCTCATTCAGGTTATTTCAGACACATTGGGCCTGAGCTCCTATTATTTAGGGATATTTGACATATAGTGGAGCACCCTTGTTTTGATATGGTCATGTGCAGAATCACTCCCTGGTTCACCAGCTTTAGACAGTTTGAGGATCTGGCATGTATTGAGGGAGATATTAATATTTGATTGATTTAATCAAATATTAATTATTTGGTCTAATTTTAAATTAGATATTAATTAATTATTAATTAATTAATTATTAATTAATTAATTATTTGGTCTAATTTTCAATTAGATATTAATTAATTGGTCTAATTTTAAGACCCAAATTCTAATTTAAGAAGCCCAAGTTCTAATTTGAGGAATTCTAATTTTAGAACCCCAAGTTCTAATTTGAGGAAATCTAATTTTAGCAAGCACACCTTTGGAAGGGTATAAGAGTTCTTATGGGAGAGAGTTTGGATTAGCCATTGATTATTGATTATTGATTTTGAAGAATTCTTCTGTGAAGACTGAGCCAAGGGTTCTAGGATTCCATTACAGTGGAGAATGTCAACTCTTCATTGTGTGCGATTTAGAGGCTATGAGAAATCAGCTGATTTATTGCCAAATTGAGAGATAGCTTCATACATAAGTTATCACAGAGGTATATAGATTTGAGAGATAGCTTCACACAGAAGTTATCACAGTATTTTAGGTCCGTACAGATCCACTCAGACACCGACCTCGGCAGACAGAGATCCCCAGTGACCGACATCGGCCGACTGAAGACTGACGTCGACAGAGAAGGACCTACAGTGACCAATGTCGGCAGAATATCGACCGACGCTGATGACTGTGTGTTCAACATAGCAGGTCAAGACTTCTAGATTCAGGGTCAATCTCTAGATTTGTAAAAGCACAGGGTTTCAAGACAAAATATTTCACGTTATCTTATTTGTATGATAGAGACTCAGTTGTGTAATCGTCTAGAAGAACAAGTGATAAGATCTTTGATTTGCTATTGAGAGATTATATTGTGAGTTATTTATTCATATTTGAAATTATTTTGGCAAAAAGTGTATCTTTGTTTATAGCTATTTGTGTTTAGATATTCCCTATTGAAAGGGGATATTACAGTGGTATCAGAGCTTTTGTGTTTAGATATTCCCTACTGAAAGGGGATATCATAGTGGTATCAGAGCTTTTGACGAAAAAAAGGAGCCCCTAAGTAAGGGACATCACAGTGGTATCAGAGCTAATGTCTTGCCATCCTGTTGGGTAGTTTGGGTAGATTGAATCAGCAAAGTATCATGATGCCTTCATATACTCAGAAACAATGGGACAATGATATGAAGAAGCTGAAACACAGTTTGAAGCAGTTGGATGAAACCCAGAGGAGGATGAATGAAATTCATTCATACCCTACATCCAAAGACAAATCCAAATGATATATGACAGCAAAGGATGAGTGGAAGTTATTAACTCCACGAGCTCAGGGGAGGTTGTCTTTTGATCACTTTGTTAAGCTGAGAAGAGAGCACTACATATCACTTAGATGGGGCAACAACATGTCCCCTGATTATTATGAGGATTCGACATCGGAAGATTTCAAACATCATGATAATTCTAAGGAGTTAGAGGCAGAGGTTTTAGAGCCCAAGATAGAGGCAATGAAGGTGGTTCACCAGGATTTTGACATATATATGGTCGAGCTTAGTCATGAGGATTTGGACTCTTAATTAGTTGCAGAGGACGAGGGAGCTAGAGATTGTGATGATGAGATATTTTCAGCAGCAGCTTCTTCAGAGTTAGATGAGGATGAGTCTGATGCTAGAATTTAGAGTGTGGAGGTATACTTAGAGGTTGGTACATTGATTGTTGATCGTGAGTATGTTCCTATAGTTGTAGCTAAGGAACATGCTATTGAGGCTGACACACCGGTTCAGCATTTGGGAGTACCTAGTTTTGATGAGTTTGAGATACCAGTGGAGTCGAGTCGCCAGATTGATTCTTCTCACACAGATGACAGTGTGGTATAGTTGGTTGTGCCACCTTTACAGAGGGATCAGTTATGGGATGGATTAGAACCATCTTTTGTAGATGGAATTGGCAGTTGGAGTTGTCCATTCTATTTGGGTTATCATATTTTGAGAGTTTGTTTCTCATGCGTGCTTGACTATGGCAGTTGTACTTTTAGAGTTTGGTTGAGTTGCATTCTCCAGATTGATTATGAGTTCCTCTTTGTTCTACTTCTGATGATATTGTAGGTACTTGCATTGATTTACAGCAGTGCAGAGCATAACTACATATGGGATCCAAGTGGATCGAGTGGTTCATTGTTTCGAGATTGCTTAGGGACAAGCAATTTTTGGAGAGGTGGATTGTCATGTCCCCTTTTTTGTGGACATTGATAGGCTTGATGATTAGCCTATTATGCGACCTTTGTAGGCTGATTGGATGGATAGAGGGTCATGATGGAGATTGGCTTGGCTTTGATTTACAAAATTCCTATAGTTGGCTCTCATTTAGGTTATTTCAAACACATTGGGCCTAAGCTCCTATTATTTAGGGATATTTGACATACAGCAGAGCACCCTTGTTTTGATATGGTCATGTACAGAATCACTCCCTGGTTCACCAGCTTTAGACGGTTTGAGGATCCGACATGTATTGAGGGAGATATTAATATTTGATTGATTTAATCAAATATTAATTATTTGGTCTAATTTTAAATTAGATATTAATTAATTATTAATTAATTAATTATTTGGTCTAATTTTAAATTAGATATTAATTAATTATTAATTATTAATTAATTGGTCTAATTTTAAGACCCAAATTCTAATTTAAGAAGCCCAAGTTCTAATTTGAGGAATTCTAATTTTAGAACCCCAAGTTCTAATTTGAGGAAATCTAATTTTAGCAAGCACACCTTTGGAAGGGTATAAGAGTTCTCATGGGAGAGAGTTTGGATTAGCCATTGATTATTGATTATTGATTTTGAAGAATTCATCTGTGAAGACTGAGCCAAGGGTTCCAGGATTCCATTGCAGTGGAGAATGTCAACTCTTCATTGTCTACAATTTAGAGGCTGTGAGATATCAGTTGATTTATTGCCAAATTCAGAGATAGCTTCATACAGAAGTTATCACAGAGGTATACAAATTTGAGAGATAGCTTCACACAGAAGTTATCACAGTATTTCAGGTCCGTACAGATCTGCTCAGACACTGACCTCAGCAGACATAGATCCCCAGTGACCGACATCGGCTGACTGAAGACCGACGTCGGTAGAGAAGGACCTACAGTGACCGACGTTGGTAGAATATCGACCGATGCCGATGACTGTGTGTTTAACATAGCAGGTTGAGACTTCCAGATTCAGGGTCAATCTCTAGATTTGCAAAAGCACAAGGTTTCAAGATAGAATATTTCACGTTATCTTATTTGTATGACAAAGACTCAATTGTGTAATCATCTAGAAGAACAAGTGATAAGATCTTTGATTTGCTATTGAGAGATTATATTGTGAGTTATTTATTCATATTTGAAATTATTTTGGCAAAAAGTGTATCTTTGTTCAGAGCTATTTGTGTTTAGATATTCCCTACTAAAATGGGATATTACAGTGGTATCAGAGCTTTTGTGTTTCGATATTCCCTACTGAAAGGGGATATCATAGTGGTATCAAAGCTTTTTATGAAAAAAAAGGAGCCCCTAAGTAAGGGACATCACATTGACCACCTACTAGCTACTTTGGTGAGTGGATAGGTTATAGGATTGAAGAGAAGATTAAATGCATAGTGATTGGTTTGATGTTTTGAGGAATAGATGAATAAATGGTAGTATTAATATGAATTCAAAATTATCTAGGTGAAAGTGTAGTTAATGTGATCAAAATAACTTCTTTAAACCCCACATACATGATTTATCTTCACCTATAAGTTTACTAGACAATGCATATTAGTTGAAGTTTGGAGAAGTAGGTTGAGTATAAATGAAAATCATTGGGATTTAACTAAGATGAATTTATATGCAATTTAAATCATTTTAGGTTTAAAATATTCAAAATTAGATCATTATAATATGACTAACAAGACATACCTCAAACCCTCATCTACATAGTCATATTAATATCTACAGGCCTGCTTGCTTGGCTGAGTGAAGGTCACTTGTATAAAGTAAAGAGATGAAGTATGAAAAAATTGAATCCATTTTAATATGGTTTAATATTATAATTAACATCTCATTTATATCCTTATACCTAATAAAAAGGGATATAATGAAGACAAGCCCTATCTAGGCCTCACAAACTTAAGACTAGACACATACCATAAATTAGTATCACGAACATAGTGGATTATTGGAGGTAAAGTGATGGTTTTAAGGTTATTAGAAGTTCATAAAATATTATAGACCATTTAATATTATTCATAGTTAGAGGAAAATAAGGAATGTTCCATTTATACTCTCAATACCACCTCAAACTCCTCTCATGCAAGATAGCATTCTAAAGCCAAAATTTCATCCACTTTGTAAGACCATGACACTAATTATCGAAAAAAATGGTACTTAGGGATGTAAAATGGATTATTTAACTTCAAACTAATGGTATCATTTATTGGTTTAGGTCTATATCCTACATGAATAAAGGATAATAATATCAACCCCTCTCTAATGGCATGTTTGTAGACCAAGAGTCAACTTACTGAAATTAGTATTGCATTAATATTATGAACAGGAGCATAATAAACTAAGGTTATTTAAGGGGGATATTAAACTTGAAAATTTTAAAAATATTTTAGGGTTTTGGGACTTAGGGTTTATGAATAATCACTAAGAACCAAAGTCACTTTAAACCCTCCTAAAACCCTAGTAGGACCTGATGTGAAATATTGATTCCTATAGTGAATTAAATGACATGATTTTATCCTAAAACCTATTTTATATTATTAAATACTCCAAGTAGGTTCTCAGGGTGTACTTCATCTTTACTTGTAGTTTTATGGACTATAACAAATGCACTATTTTATATGTTTTTAAAGTGTTGTATTGGGTTTTGAGAAATGGATAACTTTAAAAATATTGTGAGAGGTTACATAAGATGTACACCATCCATTAAATACAAAAAATATGTACATTAAATTCTTTAATTGATCAAATAAAGCTAATTTTTCAAGGTAGACTTAAACAAGCCTAAAATGATACTATGTTTCAATGCCATTTCATCCTTCTTACACATACACAAGGTCCCAAGTCCTCAATTTTGGCATGGAGGTTGGTGATTTTATAGGTAAAGTGAATCAAATTATTTTGGGTGGTTTCAAATGTGTGCAAGATTTGTAGTAAAAAATTAGGTTTTAGGTAAGGATGCATAATTGAAGAGAGAGAAAGGTATAAAAATTCACTTCCACTCAGATTCTTGACCCAAAACTTGGCATGGAATTGTAAATCCATATTTTGTCCTCAAATATACACTTACTTTATCATTACCATCCTTAAACATCCATACACAACAAAGTTTACATTATTTTAGGTTTACAAGGAAAATAGGCCTAATTAGAGCTTGAGGAGTAAAATAGAGTTTTGTGAGTTAATTCAATAACCAAAATGGATTGATTAAGTTATAATAAGGTATTTTAATTCCTTTAATGTATATATTATTCCTTAAATAATATAAAATCAATTTTTGAGCCACATAGACATCAAATCAAGGTTAGGTGTGGGAGATGAAGGAGTTTTAAGACACTTAGACATATAGATGATGATTACTACTAAAATGTCATAATAAAGGAGTGTATAAATTAATTATAGGTGTCAAATGAGATGTTATAAAGCATATATTACTTAATTTATGATTGAAAATTCCATTTTTCAATTCTCATATGCAAAGAAGGGAAGTTTTGAAGAGTTGTCCAAGGTGTCAAGTTGTGTTTTCAACTCCTATGCCACATTGATGATGGATCATATTTAGAGGAGAGACATAATTTTATAGGGACCCATTGAAAAATTTTATAACTCTATATTTATTTGAAATTCCATATGGAAACATCAAAATATTCTCCTTATACACCCTTCTTTCTCTCTTCATCGATTCTCTATATATGTTACAACTTTTGGCCTTGTAAGACATCCACATCTAGTATGGTAAATGCCTAGTAGTTTGAATAATAATTTTGAATTTGAATAAAATATTTCAAGATGGTTTGAATTTATCAATCTATTTTTTAATTATATTAATTAGTTCATGGTTGAATGTCGAGTGATGGTTGTCTCTCCTTGTGTTCATCTCACTCTCTCATGATTTGTGCAAGTAATATACCTTCTCATAGGTCACATGATGTGTAGTTAGTTATTTTACATGTATTTAAGTATAAGGAAGATTATTTGATTATATGATTAGACAAACTATTCATCTACCTTGAGAAATACATTTCATCTTACATTCTTATTAAAATACTTTTGTTAGGAGAACCTTGGTTGTTGAGATCAGTTTTGAAAATTCCACTTTCCTAGTACAAGTTCAAGTAGTCTTGTGGATTTAATCTTGGTGCATCACTTATTTTACGTTAGTTTTAATATCCTTCTATCCCTTTTATTTCAAATAAATTATATTAGTGGTTATTTTTAGGTGTGGTTCCAGGGAGCTATACCTTCAATCTAGAGACTCGTCTCTCCCATAGGTCACCCACAACTTGAGAGATATTTCCATGTTACATAAAAATTAAGGAGACTAGAGTAGACCTCCTTAGGGTGAAATTTGTATTGATAATATTTTTTTCACACTTGATGGGAATCTTTTTCCAAGAATTTGTCAAGGGTAGATCCTGACCTTAGAAAATTTGATGTTTCAAAACTTCCTTCATGCAGTATTTGGTGACTCCGACAATTATTCACTCTTGGTTGTAAACTAGTGCTTCATTTTCATGACTAAGGTAAATAAAAGGTATTATAATAAATTAATTACTTTTTATTCTTTATATTTACATTAATATTCTATTCTATTAAATAGGTTTACTAACACCCATCCATATTTCAAGAAATCTTTGGCTACTCACTTGCCTATCAACAAACATTTCTTGCATCAAATTTGCAAGATGGAAGCCCAAAATAACTTGAGATTTGTTTCCTTTAATGGACATAGTCATTTAAAATTTTCACACTATGATGACATTCCTATGTCATCCTTAAAAATTATGCCTTAATATATGGGATAACCTACCACTACTCCTACTAAACATATAAAAAACATTGCGAACTTTTGAAAAATACATAACATTACTAAAGAAGATGTTACCATGAGGTTGTTAATTATTTATTTCAAGGTTAAATAACTTGATTGGTATGGTACTTTGGTTCCCAACTTTATCAATACATGGGATGAATTAAGTGATTCCTTGAGAAGGTAATTTGAAGATAAATGTGATCACTTGTCCTTGATCAATCAATTGAATATAATAAAAAAATCACCTCAAAAGTCCATTCAAGAATTTAAAAAAAGATTCCAAAATACTTGGGATAGGATCCCAATCTTGGTAAGGCCCATTTCCCATTATTATTTTCTTTACTACCTCAAATATTTCAATAGTGACATCTCTATGATGATTCAATCCATGGGAGGGGATACTTTACCGAATGCCTATGAGATTACCATAAGGGATGATAATTGGCTTATTCAAGTTAGGAATATAGATCATAGACCTATTATGCCTTTGTTTCCTAATGTGAAAGCTCCTATGCCCACCATTGCTCCCATTCCCACACCTAAACACAAGCAAGCTACCTCAAATCCTCCAAGCAATAAAAAATAAGATATGATCAATATTCTTAGAGAAGAGGATAAAACTCTTAAGAGACAACAACAACAATAATAGATGTATTTTTAAGGCCTTTACCATCCTTACCAATCTTATCAAGATCCTAAGAAACCTTTTCAATGTCAATGTGGTGTTATAGTTAGATGGATCAGCTACCAAGTAACAAACAAGTTAAGGTTGAAGTATGAGTCACACTTCAATGGAGCGGTATAGTTATATTCCTAAACAATAATAGACAAGTTGAAGTTGAAGTATGAGTCACACATTAATGGGGTGTTATAGTTGGATGGATCGACTACCAAGATGGTTATCATTATCCAATTTTGTTAGGATACTCTCCATGCTTGTCCTACATTTTATATCTCCTAATATGTGGTGGTTGTAGATGTTCCACCTCACTTCACCCTTTAATTATAAAATGACCTCACTAATAATATTAGAGGGTACTTGAATTCATATTGGTCCTACATGGAATTTAAGACTAGGTATGGTGGTAAGTTATCTACCAAGTCTGAACCTTTAGCCAAGTTTCATGTAGATCCCTATGTGCCTAATACATCAAACATACAATTTAATATCAATGAAGAGCAAGACTATCCTAATGACTAAGAACGTTTAGCACCTTATGATGGCATAATTGATCTATACCTTGATGAGTGAGGAGATGATAAATATGGGTTTGATCCATACAAGTTCATTGAATAAATATGCTTAGGCACATATATCATACAGGAATAATATGATAAATTTATTGAAGTAAGTTTTGATTATGCATCTCAATAAGCTACATGGGGAATTTATTTTATGAATATGGATGGAGATGTTAAGGTTCCAAGTGTGTTAGAGCATGGTAATGTAGAAGAAGATGCATTTATGCCTACCTAAAGGGAAGAGATCCATGAACATCATAGTCAAGAGGAATGTGATGACCTACAGTAGAAGTAACATTACATAATGTAGGAGTTTGAAAAGGTAAATGGGTCTAGTTATCCTCAAATTAAACATGGTCTTCATGATAAGGTCAATGATGGACCTAATTAACATAAATTAAAGTGTCAAATCCAAATCAAACATAATTCATCCTTGGATAAATGTAATTAGGTCAAGGAATAATTTATGTGAGTGAGGATCAACCTAGACATCAAAATTATCTTGATTCAATTATAGATGTATTTGGTAATCAAGAAAGAAAGCTTGGTGATTCTAGACATCAAGAATATTGAAACTAAAATGAAGGTGAAGTTGAGAAAGGTTTTATGATTCCCAAATAACAAATTGAGAAGTGTCAAGTGAAAATGAAAGAGACCAAGAAATATGCAATGTTAAGTAATACTAAATGAGAATAAAAATGATCATTCAAAAGAGTATCAAGTAATGCACTTGCAACTAGTAGAGTATTCAAGAATGGTAATTCATTTGACCACCTTCACAAGAAAATTGTAATTAATAATCATCCATCATATGATATATTTTTTTCATGGAGTAGTTGTATCTCTAGGAAGATTATTTTTGACCTTAGATAAATCAAGAAGAGTTGTTTCATCACCTCAAACATGTTTTGAGGTATATATGTAATAGGTTAGGTGTTTTATTTTGAGTGTTTCTTGTTGTGTGTTTTCCCTAAATACCTTCAACACAGTGTTTTTGATTCTTGATCTATAGTTTGGTGTGAGTTTATGTATTTAAGATGCACATCAATTTAAGTTTGAAGTATAAGAGTGAATCCATTGCCCAATGGGAGGATAAGGTCACTAAACCATCAACATTACATGTATGATACCCTTGTGAATCACCAACTTATTAACCAATTTTTTTACCCCATGTAAAAAATGGTCAACCCCATCTTAAATAAGAGTGAATCCATCATATCCTTCACAAGCTTTAAAAGGCAAAAATTAAATGAATGACATAGCTAGGAGAGAGAATGTTATGAGATAAAACCTTGTAAATTATTAGTGGGTAATAATTATCTTTAATTTAGTGTATTTTTTTTATATTCATGGCCTCTACATTATGAACAATTTCAAAGAGTGACAACATCTCAATATGCCTTGTCCATCCAATAGGGTCTAGTTCTGATCTTGTCTCTTCATGATAGGATTCAATGGAGGAGAAGGATTTTGTGGAGTATTTACATAGCATAAAATAATCTCTTAAATGAAATTTTCATAAATAAAATATACTTCATGAAGTTTCTTTTTCAAAAGAGAAATGTATCTTATGTGTGTGAGCATATCATCCTGCTGGAAGTCTATTTTGGTATTTTAAAGATGTTTATCATCTTTAGGATTTCTAAGAGCCTCATATTTCCTAGAGCCTGCATCAATTTCATAATATTCATGTGCTCTCCTTTGAAATGTGATCCTTGTATGTAATCACTGAATGTCTTGGTCTTTGAAAGCATGGTCTCTATCACAAATGGTTTGTTATAGGTATGAATGCAATTTTTGCCTAATTGATAATAAATAAAAATGATAAAACATGTTAAGAGAATTAATGAAAAATTATAAACTCAATAAAGGATTGTGAAACTCAATACACCCTCCAATAAGGGCTTTATACAAAGTTCATTCACCTATAGGGTCTACATGTATGTAGGTTAGTATCAATTGAGTCTAAGGTTTATTTTTGAAGTGTTAAAGCCATGGATAAATGTGACATAGACTCTATTGATGCAGGTTTTATACATATCATAGACAAATTGAGGTAGCCTCTAATATTTTAGGATCTTAATGAAGGTAAACTCCACTCCAAGGTATGAGTTATAGGTATGCAATCTTTGACAACCTATTGATTGTATACTAGGTAGGGTATAAAGGTTACTTACAAGGGTTTTTAGATACAGGTGTGGATTTATAATAGAGTGAGTTCCTATGTGAGTTGAATGGATGGTTGGATTCTAATATATAGTGGGCAGATCTTAATATAAAATAAAAAAATAGGGTAAGGTGTAAAAAATATCTCCATGGGTCTCAATAATTACTTCCCTAGTTAGTTTTTAGATAGAACTATATTTTCTTAAAACCAATGTCTATTGCTAGCAACAATTACATATAAGCTATTTGACATGGCTAAGGATCTAAGGGAAGAGGGATGTAAGAAGTCCACCAACCTCAAATAAAGGTTTCTCCTATCATAGAAGTTATTTCACACCCTTAAATTAGGAGATTATGGATCATGATAATGAATTATCTAAGGTAATTGTAACACACACTTAGAAAACTACACCAAAAAAACACCAATACACATCTAGAATTATGATATATTCTAACTTGACTATTTTAATCAATATATTCACCAATATTTAATAGTTATTTCACATTTGATATTATCATATTAATCAAATCAATCAATAATATATTCATAGATTTAGTACACTAAATATTATTAAAGAAAACAACCATAAAAATAATAACTAATAACACAATAGTGGGAAGAAAATACTTAAAAACTTTACTTGATGACCAAAATGGCTTGTTGGTCTATATTCCAAAATTATCTAACAAAAAATAAAGTTTTTCTACAATTGTATTTATATATCTTGGGGAAGGGGTCACCTCATCCTCCAAGTCTATGCATGATTGTTACATGTGGTAGTTGGAACATGTAGTTCTAATTGTGGTTTAAATTAATTGAAGAAAAGATAATAAATCTATAAATAGAAAAATTAAATTTACAAAATTATGAAACATGTGCATAAACAAGAAAATACAAAGTTAATTTTATAACGATTCATCTATTTTACATTGAGAATATAAATATACATGCCACCAGAATTTATACATTCATAAGGCTAAGGCTATGCGGTCTATATTGATGCATGGGTCTTAGTAGGAGTGGAAGTCAAACTAGAAGCTTAAGATGTAGCAACACTATCAGAAGCATGCTTATTTTTCAATTTTTTATCTTGATAAACTTTGTGCAATACCTCATCCTATTGGTGAGTGATGTCTAAGTTAAGCAATGAAAGTTAGTGGAGTCTCTTGGCTTGCATAAGGAGTCTTATATGTTCATCTTTGGTTAGCTAGAACTTACTCTTAAAAATATCCACTTCAATCACTTTCCTCCTAACTTTGCTTAATTATGCTGGTATTCTTTCCACTTCTAATCCTTTTATGCTTTGCTTAAAGCTATTGATGGCTTCCTAGAAAAATTAATCCAAATTGATGTTAGTAATCAATTTACCTATAGAATCCCTTGCTTTGGAAAATTTTATCTTAATCAAAATTTTGTGGAGTTGGGACTCATATTCTTGGCACTCTATAATTAAATACACAATTGATTTCAACCATTTTTTTACCTCCTCATGCTTGATGATAACCAAATTTAGGGCATTAGATGCCTCAAATGTGGTCATTAAGTTAAGGTGGATATATAATGAGTTACCCATGTAGAAAACAAACATTTTTATCCTGATACTATCTTAAACCAAAGAGCCATAGATTTTATTTGCTTGGTTTACATGAGCTTCCATATCAGCCTTCATGAATTCCATGGATTTCAAGGAATCATAACATTTTGAAGTGGCCTCTCAAACCTCAACTTTGATGCATGTGAGAATATGCATTTTGATAGATTATTCCTTGAGTTTCTCAACTTGTTCTCATAATTCCTATACTTATTCTAACACATATCAAGCTAACTCCATTCCTTCTTAGATGGCCACCACCATATCCTTGTGTGGTTGGGCCATGTCTAAAAGATTCTCTTCATATATAAACTCCACTAATTTCATATTCTACCTCTTAGTGAGGGAGAACATCGACTGTGATTCTTCAAGGATGATGCTTGTACCTTGGTCATCCTCAAATTCTCTCTTCTTTACTTTTTGGATTGAACTAGTTGGGGGATCAAATAAAGTGGACACAGAGGGGAGTTTTATGACCTTATAGCTCAAAGTTTGACTCCTCAAATTCATGGCCTAAGGTGGAATGTTGAGGGGTGTATTAACATTTGTAACAACAATTTATTTCTCATATTCCTCTTCTTCTCTCTTTTGTTTCTAACTATCCTTTATAAGGACATCAGGCAATAAAGTCCATATTATTTTTGACTAGTCCACTACCGTAACTTGAGGGAGTGGGTAGACTACAAATATGTGAGATTTGGCATTCTTTCCCTTATTTTTACTAGTATTATGGTTTCTTCTATAGAATTATATGTAGGGAGTGGAAGGGAGAGTTGTGTAGACTAGACATGAAGTTAGGAGTGGCCAGAATGGTCTGTATTTTCTTGGTTACCTTCTATTTATGAATCTCATAGTAGAAGTACCAATAGGTATAGAGGGAATAGCCATGGGAAATGGTGTGGTAGTAAATGAGGAATCAATGGTGGCTATATAAATGAAAGCAATATGTTTATAGGATTAATTAAACAAGGGGGTGGATGCAATTGAGAGAATGAGTACTTATACAAAAGATAAAGGTATTTGATCAATGATAGAGATTGAAGTAAAAGGGAAACTAGAGAAGATCTATGCACATTGAAGTTGAATCTCAATGGGGTCAAATTGAAGACTTATATATTTTGTTGTCTCCAATTCAACCTCTTCATCTAAATTATATACTATGTCTTTGATGATAACTTCATCTTCTCTTGATTGTTATGAGCTTAGAGGTGTAATAGGCAAGCCTTGAGATGTATGCATTGTTTAGATGCCTATGAGAGTCTTGTGCTTCCTAGTACATACCAAATGGGTCTTTTCATAAATAGGAGATCCCTAAGAGGTGGATGTTACTAATTTTAAAGTATCTACCCCAAAAAATTAAATACTAGATATATAGGGAATAGCCACATGAATTTGATCAGTGTTGGTAATAGGCATATCTTGTTTTTTGTCCTCCTCCTCATCAGAGTCAAAACAAATAGGATCCCCTCTTTATCCTCCTCTATGTAAACTATGCTTAGGAATCATGGGTTATCTCTTTAATAATTTTAGTTTTAATTTTAATGGAAGTCCTTAGGATGAGGAAGCTTCCCATTTTATAGATTAGCCCTTCCAAAAGTCTGAATGTTACCATCCTTTAAAGGGAGATATTTAGCTATCTAGTTCCCTAGTAGAGATATTAGGTTCAATTTGTATCATTATTAAATGATCTTCTTGTAGCCCAAAAAATTTTGCTTGTTATAGCACTTATTCATCTAACTTGGAATTCATAAAAAGAAAATAATTAAAATAAGGTTGGTGGTAATAAGGAATGTTGTAACCATGAATATGTTTCTAGATTCACCCATGAGGGTCCCAAACTCTATGTGCCATTATGAGAAATCTATATTGATTCCCATTTCCTACAATATCTCCAAAATATTTTATCATTGTATATGTCATTATACCAATTGAAATTAAGATCCCAAAGAATAATTCCTTTTTGTGCCTAGCCAAATCCTCTTTGATGATGTTTCACAATTAGAAATAAATATCTTGCTCGACCAACATATCAATTACATACCTTGGGAGACATAAAAGCTCAAATTTTTTCCCTCTAGATATAGGAAAAAATATCCTTTTTGACTCAAATTGTTTATAATATTTTCTCCAAGATGAGGCATATGTGAGCCATGATTGGCTTACCACACCTTTGGGTAAACATCTTCACATATCCTAAACATATGTTTGTGGTAATCATATATATTCAGGAAGTAAAATTGGTCATAGATTCTATTTCTTATGTAGTCTATGGCTAGATAACTTAGGTTTTCCAAGTCCTTATAACAAGTTCCCATGACTTCATCCACCAAATATGACATCATATAAAAATATCTCATGGAGGTGGGACATTTATCCTTATGTAAAATTTTCTCTCTCAATCTCAAATTGATGACTTCCTCTAGGGCATAGAAGTATCATGAAATATAATCATGTATAGTAATTGTGGCCAATATAAATTTATATAATGGATGATGGGAATACCATATAATCTATTAAGCAGAGTGATACCTATCCATATTCTCATCCTAAATTTGTCAATTGGAATTGTTCCCTTTAGCTTCATCCCTTGCCAGGTGATGGACTAGTCTAGGACTAAACATGAAAATAAAACATTTCGTATTGAGGTTTATGCTTTTAATTTCACCCAAGTGTGTTTATTGTAATAGGAATCTAGTATTCTGAGAGACAGATACCTCTGAAAATCACTTCCAAAGATATACATGACTACTGTATCTCCATGAGAATGCAATAAGTAAGCATCCTAT
The DNA here is from genome assembly GCA_037957365.1 of Torreya grandis. Taxonomy (NCBI): domain Eukaryota; kingdom Viridiplantae; phylum Streptophyta; class Pinopsida; order Cupressales; family Taxaceae; genus Torreya; species Torreya grandis. The sequence continues at coordinate 331,491 of JARHVA010005043.1, read as the reverse complement.
GATATTTTTTTGAAAAATAAAAAATACCTAAGGAGGTCTATAAATGGAAAAAATTAAATTTTGGCCATGGAAAAATGAAATATTTGGCATTTATAGGCTATAAGTTTTTAAATGAATAGGCCTTTTACTAGTGTTATTTCATCATCTAATGAAAACATATCAAATGAATCAATAGCATCCCAGAGTTTTGAGTAGTTATTATACTTATCTTGAAATATATATGCATCAAAGATAACATCTTTAAACTCTATAGAATCCTTAATTAATGATGTAAATGGGGGATCTATTCCTTAGAAAATCCTTGATGAAGAAGCCATTATTGTGTCTTCTAGACTACTATAATTTCCTTTGATATGCTACATATTGTGTATTCAATGTAGCTCTTAAATTAGTCATTGTTATACTTATAGGATGAACCAAGGATATTGATCACTATTAGAAATTAATATGATTTGACTCAAGATAACTTGGATGAAAATGATGACTTTAATGGCTGCATATAATCCATATAGGATCATGTATTAAATACCAGTTCATGTGATGTAAATATTCAATGTTCACTTTTCAAAGTTGTTGGCTTGGGTTGGCAGGGGGCCTTTAGAATTTATCAAATAATAAATATTGTATCTATACTTGGGTAATCTTGGGAAAATTTTAATAGTGTTCTTTGTAATAAATCACTTAGGAGCATAGTGTTGAAAAAATGATTTTGGGTCTATGTTAGTGGATATTTACCTTGGTGGAATTATTTTAGACAAAGTATCCATAGTGATTATTTTGAAGGAGTCTTTTCATTAGGAATAAGTCCCAAAAAAATTATTTTGAAGGGTTCATTCATGGATAAAGGGTATTTTTCAAACTCCCCAAAGGGTACTCTTGGTCCAAAGGGTCCAATTCATAGTTAATTTTATCCGTGATAAAAATCTCAAAGGGTCTACTTCACAAATGTTGAAGGGCACTTCTAAATTTCCCAAAGGGTACTCTTGTGCATCTAGGGGTCACTTCAAAGGTCCCAAAAGGTAGTTTTAGAGGGATAAAGGGCACCTTTGATTTCTAAAAGGCACTCCCATATGGCTAATGGTCACCTCAGAGGTCCCAAAGGGTACTTCACAAAACCCAAAGGGTATGTGCCCTAAAAGAAGTGTCCAAAAAATGTATTAAATGGTTAATTTGGAAAGGCTAAAGGGATAGCTAGAAGGGTTTTGAAAGGTAGGTCGAAGGAAATCTAAAGGGTCTACTTCAGGGCAAAATTTTTCCTAAAGGGTCTACTTCATGAAGGTTGAAGGGTAGAATGGCAAGGAAAAAAGAGTATTTCAAAAACTTCAAAGGGTAATATAAAAATGTTGAAGGGTACTTTAGCAACAGCCTCAAGGGTCTACTTCATATAACATTTGTCCATGACAAAAGTCTCAAAGGATATACTTCATAAATGTCAAAGGGAACTTCTAAAATTCTTGAAGGGTACTCTTGTATAACTTAGGGTCATTATAAAAGTTATGAATGATAATTTAGATATATCTAAAGGGATAATCCATTAGGGAATTAGTTTCACCGAAAGTGTATGTAGTCCAAAATTCCTTAAGGCCAAAAGTCTATAGGTTGAATTCTATCGAGATAATTATTTTAGACAAAAAAGTATACAAAAATTTCTTTAGAAAAATTAGGATTCTCAAAATAATAAGCCCAAAAGATAATAGGACAAAAATTTTCCCAAAACATATAGGATTCTAAAGATAATAATTCACAAAGGTTGAAAGAATTAACCTAAAGACTATGAACCCAAAAAATTTACCTGCAATACACAAGTTAGTCTCATAAACACAATACCAATATAATCCCTCCAAAAAAGTGAAATATACTAGGTTTACCAAACTTTTCATAAACATATGAGAGATCATATTTAAAAATAAAAGTTGGGTTCCCATTTTCTTGTGGAAAAAAGGGGGGGTGTTGGGTACAAAAAATGGTGACTTATAGGGAGAATACTCCTAAGTATTAAAGAACCCAAAACTCTAGTTAACAATTAATAGATAAATTTTAAAGTGTGTCACAAATAAAATACTTGCATAAAAAATATGAAAGGGACTTTTAAGCTAATTCACACAACATTCTTACCTTCAAATTTATTAGATCTTTATGTGTTAAAAAATGTAATTCATTTACCTCATACTATGATGAGTTTTTCTAAGGTTTTGTTGAGGCTATAGGTTTCATTATAGTCTTTAATAGAGAAAAAATAAGGGAAGCTTAGGCATCCATAGAACTGATAGAGATACCCTGGGCTCCTTCTCTTCTCATTTTATTGCTCTGTTTTAACCATGATGCATGGTACATTGACCTTATTTCATCATGTGATCCTTTTCATTTTCTTTAGATTTTATTTTGATATTTTTATCTCATTATTTATCTCTTTTTTTTCTTTTGGAAGAGAAGAGATATAACCCTAATGATCTAGTATAATTATAAAACAAATCATTACTAAGACATCCCTACAACTGAGATCTATTCCCAAAATTATCATTTCCATCAAGTATTATCTTGATGAGTGTATTTGGTCTAAAAAAATAATAAAACTTTATAAATTTTTATGAACATTATGATAAAAATTTCCACATAGATAATAAAAGTATTTAATTGTGACACCATTAAAAATAATCTTTGATGTCCTATTATCACTATAAAGAACTCAAAACATAGAAATATACCCAAACTGTATACTAATCTCCACATGTGAAGATTTTAATTTTTTCCCTTTCCACAAGTCTCATGTTTAGATGTTTTGGATTAATTTTTGAAATAACTAGAGTAAACACAATATTTATCATCAAAGGAACCAAAAAACAACTAATCTAGAAAATAAGGAACTACTCTGGAAAACACAGTACTAAAAGAAGGAAAGACTAATCTAGGAAAACATTGAAAATCTAGTCTAAGAAAGCCAAAGTAATAAAAATAGGAAATATTAATGTAGAAAGCATTGAAAATCTACTCTAGTCCTATGTCTAAGCTTATCTAAATCCTCTCAATTAGCAATATCCACAGATGGAATAGCTTTGAAGTAATGCTTCAAGAATTATCCATTAACTAGATATGTAAGATCATTACCCTGGAGGTCTTTTAAATGAAATGAATTGTTACCCAATATATATAAAATTTAATATGGTCTAATCCATAATGGATCAAACTTGTCACGTTTTCCTTTATTTTCATGGGTTTTATCCCATAGTAACACTCAATCTAAAATTTTGAATGCTTTGATTTTTGCTCTTTTATGAAACCACCTTTTAATTACATCCTAGTGTTTGATGAATATATATAGAGATTTAGTCCTTGAATCCTCAATTTTTATTATGTTAATTAGTCTTGATTTTACTTTGTCATTTGGTTTCATTTAATCTTATATCAATTGATAAGTTGGTAGCTTCAATGTGATGGGAAAAATTGGTTTGCATCCATACACTAATCGGTAAGCCAAATATTTTAAAGATTTCCTGTATCTCATTTTGTCTACTCAAATATAATACTTAAGTAAATTGTGTCAATCTATAGGCTTGTCCCCTACTGACTTATAAATAGCTTCAATCAAATTTTTATTTCTTGATTCAGCTGATCCATTCCACTAAGGGTAGTGGTTATAAAATAACCTAATTATAATTTTATTATCATTTACCCACTCAATGAAGTCTATTGATATAAATGTTCATCCATTGTCACATACTAGAGAGATGGGCATGATGAATCTAGTATTAATGTGTTCCTCCAAAAATATAATCACATATTATGCTTTATTATTCTTTGTGTCAACAACTTCCATCCATCTAGTATGATAATTTATAACAGTGAGCAAAAATTTATGGCCCACTGAGGAATTTGAGTTGATTACACCAATGAAGTCCAAGCCCCACTAAGTAAATGGCCTTCTTTAAATAACTAGTTATAGAGGCATGGTTATGTGAACCTCATTTTTAGCTAGTGCATAACATTAATGGGAAGTTAATATGTGCATGTGAGCATCCTTAAAGATGGTTGACCAATAGTAGCCCAACCTTAATATTTTATGGGATGTGGTGTTTCCAACTGGGTGACCACTACTTATATTCTGATGTAAATTTTTTAGGATCTCCTTGGATTCTTCTACAAATACACATCTAAGATATATACCTTCATAGTTATTTTTATAGATAATTCCCTTTTTAATCACAAAATGAGAAACATTTAACCTCAAAGCTTTCCTCCTTTCATTATTATATTTGACGGGACAAGTTTCTATAAGTAATAAATTATGTCTGTATACCACTCACATTTAAAAACATGTGATTCATAGACCACTTCAATAGTGATTCACAAGTTAGGCTTAGTCATGAGATGAATAATGAATTGTCTTCTAACAATCTTTATAGGCTTGATTTTTATGTTTAACTCTTGGATCTTAGTCATCCACTTCCATCAACATTCTCCTAGATCATTTTGTGATAGGGTGAGCTTGATAGCAGGGTTTGGGATAACAACAATGGTTTTGTTCCTCAAAATTTAATGTCTAAATTTATTTACTACTCTAACAAGGGAAAATATATATTTAACAATCATGAAGTATTTAAGTTTTATGTCCTTTAAATTTGTACTAATGAAGGTAATCATATACTTAGTTTCATCCTTCTTTTGTGTGATGGTAGAAATAATGGTGTGTTTTGAGGTGAATAAATATAGATAGAAATCCTTTATGAAGTCTAGATTAATCAATAATGGACCTTGAGACATGGCATCTTTTCTATCTTGGAAATGCATTTTAGCCTCACCTATCCATTCTATTTTAGCATCCTGCTTGAGCATAGCATTTAGAGGCTTGATGATTTTTATGAACCCTAAGATAAACTTCTTGATGAAGTTGATTTTTCCAAAGAACAATTTTGTCTCCTTTTTATTATTTGGCATTTGAATCTTTTAAATTACCTAGATTTTATTAAGATCAATAGTTATCCCATCTTTGTTGATTATGTGTCCCAATAGTTTGCCTTCAATTATGTCAAATATGATTTTATTTAGATATAATGAAATGCCAAATATTCTAAACCATTCAAATATAGACTTTAGGTGAGTTATATGATCCTTTCTATTATTTTAAAATACTATGAGGTCATCCATATAAATAATTATATATTTCCTAGTCAACCTCTTCAAGTCATGATCCATGACACTTTGAAAGGTAGCTCCTATATTTATTAGGCCAAATGACATCCTTTTATACACATAGGTTCCCCATGTCATGGTAATCACAATCTTCATCTAGTCTTCAAATTGCACTAATCCTTGATTATAACCTAAAAATCCATCTAAAAATGACATCATTTTAGGACCACTCATAATTTGTATTACCTCATCAAATGACAACATAGGGTAATTATTTTTTTCAAAGCTTTGTTCATATTTATAAAGTCCATGAATAATCTACTTTATCCATTATTATTACTTACTGGGACCAAATTTTCCACCCAAGTGGAATGTTGTATGGTGAAGACAATTTTGGCACTTAATAACTTCTCTACTTCTCTCTGAATAAGAGGCTCCAGAATAGGGTTAACCGGTTTTTGCTTGTGTCTAAATGGCTTATGATCTTGCTTCAAAGGAATTATGTGAGTGATTACCTAGGGGTCATAAAATTTTAAGTCCTCATATGTCTAGATGATAACATCTGTATATTGAGATATTAGATCCCTCATTTGCTACCTTACCTCGAGATTAAAACTAAGACCAATATTGACATAATGTGGATTATTTTCATCTCCTAGATTTTCTTTCTTAAAATATAATTCATTAACCTTGGGTTTCTTGAGTTACTGTGACTAAGGATCCAAGTCAAAAGGCCTTTATAAAGAGACTAAACTAAATGGTATTTGATTCTCTTTAAGTAGGGGAATTCCTTCTTTATCCATTTATTCTTGATAAAGGTGATAGACATCCTTGTGATTGATTTTTTGGGACCTACAATACCCTAAATTGGTTAAGAACTTGATGATATATTAGTCATCATGAAACAACTATAAATTTTATACATTATCTAGAATAGAGGGACAAGGAACTAGTTCAATAGAAAATCCTTTTACCTTAGATTCTTGTAGTGGTTCCAAATTGGCAATAGTAGTGACTAGTGAATTGACAGCTTGATTTTGTTCTCTCAAGAGTGACAATATGTTGAAAGATTTGAATATTTCAATTAAATCTCATGTTTTGTGTTTATACCTCTTAAAATAAGATAATTTACAATAGTATTTATTTCTTATTTGGTAAACTACCAGCTCTAAGTCCTTTAATACTTTTATTTGCTTGATATTGTTCTTTAGTGCAAACTGTAGTCCTAAGATTAGAGATTCATACTCAGCCCTATTATTTGCACATGGAAATAAAAATCTATAGTAAACCAAGAGCTTATTACCTTCAGGATTAATTATTTTAATTCCTACATTTGATCCTTGACAAGATTTGGCTCCATCAGAATCCATTGTCCATAGCTAGTTTAAACCTTCATATTTTAAGTTTTGCACTAAATTATGAGTAGTAAAAGTATAAATTCCCAATGAGGGAGAATAATACATCATATCTTTGTTATTTACATTTTTACTCTATGATGGGATATTTCATTTTAGGCTATCTATCAATTTTGATCTAATTTTTAACTCCTCTCCATGGTAGACAAATGTGTGAGAAGTTTATGGAAGATACCCATTAAGCATTTTAGAACAGTATCTATTGAGAAATAATCCATTGCCTTCCAATATCCCCACTATCAAGATATCAATAGTCATCTGGACTCTTGGTTATGATGCTACTTGAATGTGTATATTATTTGGCTCTCCCACTATTGGTACTACATTTTATCTCATTGAGAGACTGATCTCTTTGAAGGGTTGGGAGTAAGACCAAGATTTTTACATATAGATGTAGGCATAATAGTTTTAGATGATCAATAATCAAAAAAATATTTGTGAATATTCCTACCAAATTCCCTAATGGTCAATAAGAATGGTGGTACTTTAGGCATACTTTTGTAGATGATATTGGTGTCAACTATTTTTGCTTCTCTTGTTTTATCTAAAGTTGTTCTAGTTTTTTATATAGGGGTATTTCTAGTGATAGACTTCCATATCAGCTCTTTTTGTTTAATAATTTGGGATAACTTGTGAAGCATGATATTTTCCTTGATTTTCTTCATGTATTCCATGTTTTTGTATCCTCCAAATCTGCTCGATTCTTCCTTGCTTGGCAATGGCTCATTAGCTTTTGGAGGGGGTGGATTGTTCTCTACTTTGGGATTGGGTGGAACTATTGTGGTGTTTAGAGGAGTCAATGTGGTCAAATATTTTTTGTTCCTCAATTTGTATGAACCTCTCTAAAACAATTGAAAAGTACAAATTTTGTCTGTATTATATTCTAGTTCATTATCATCTTTTCCTAAGAAGCGAATTTTTTTGAGTCTCAAAGAACATGGATGTTATACAAGATCCAAGGTCCTAATGAGATTATAATAGATTATTAATCTAATCCTACCTAGTAAATTCCCTCTAAAAGATCTTGAATGTTTTATAGAACTCAATGTAACCAAGCTCACTATGTTGGGGTGTGTTGTGTATCTTGCAGTAATTAGGGAGAGTTATTTTAATGATTTTGATTTCTAGGAGTCTGTTAGATTGCTCCATATTATTTGTGATCTTATTAAAGGTTTGGATATATATTTATAACTTGGTGTTCTAGTTACCCATCTGAGTATTGATATCACCCATCTTTCATTGCATATTCAAAAAATTAATACTCAATTTCTAAACCATATTATAATTAGAATTTGATTTGGGTTTTTTGAAATTTTTAACTTCTAGAAATTTTCTACAATGTGAAATTACATGTTGGTTTTATTAGTAACTATTGCCTATCACATTATTATTCAAATAGCCAAAATTTATCTAAGTTTTTTATGTTAACAACAGTAGCATGTATAGTTTGTTTTGATTGTATGTTAGGACATTCTATTACACATGTTGTATCAGGTTAAGCACTGAGATTCCATTATTAATATTAGGTACCATAGGTGTCATTAGATTGAGATGTATATTGATGTTAATGGCTTCTTTAAATGATAATGCAAAAGTATTGGCAATAGGTTCTCTTTTCAAGAATATAGGGGTAATTAGATCTAAGGAATTTTTATACATCTCTAGTGCTAATGTTGGTTGTGGTTTGAACCATGAGGTTAGCCAATGCACATCTTCTACCAACTTATGTTGAAATAAAAAATAGGGTCATTAGGTTCCCTCTTCATGCTGGTAAAGTGATGACATACCAATCTAGGATTGGTGATCTATCCAAAATATGAAAGAAAATCCATTTGACAATCCTCCTAATTGGTGATGGATTTTTCCATTAGATTTAAATAATAATCATAAGTAGAATCTATTAAAATAAAAGGCAATAACTGATGTGCAATACCATTATCCACTACATTAATTAATCTTAAAGTAGCTTTAATAGATTTAATATGGTCTTCTATGGTCCTTGGCCTTAAAAGAGAAAAATATGGAAGCTAATTTTTAGGGTAAATCATGTACATTCCCTAGGATGATAATGTAGATCCAACTAACCTAGGCTATTGCTAAGCCATTGGTTGATTAACAATTAAAGGGTCCTTTATAGGTGAAGGGTTCCCTAGTGGAGGTGGATTATTCTAAACTCAAGCTATTGGAATATCTCTAGGTCTCCTATAGATTGCTAAGGGTGATACTAATAATCTAGCATAGGAATTGGATATGGTCACTCTCTTTGGTGACTCTAATGCAACTCTATGTAAGGACTAACCTCTATTATTGGGAGGAAATATAGGGACCTCCTTCTAGTTTCACTGAAATTATTGCGAGGAAATATAGGGACCTCCTTCTAGGTTTTATGCACACCATAGATATAAAGAGGTAGCCTCTAATGTTTTAGTATTTTGATGGAGGTAAAATCCACTTCATGGCATGTGTTGTAGGTATACAATATTTGATAACCTGTTGAAGTAATAGTGGGTATGGTATGTAGGTTGTTGATAAGGTTTTTTGGATGGAGGTGTGGCTTTATAATAGAGTGAGTTCCTACATGAGTTGGATCGATGGTTAGATTATAATCTAGAGTGGGTAGATATTAATAACAAAACAAAATAAAGTTTAAGGTAAAGAATAAAATAAATCTCTATGGGTCTTTGGAATTACTTCCATTGTTAGTTTCTAAATAGACCTATATTTTCTCAAAATTAATGCCTCTTGGTAGCAAAAATTATACCTAAGCTATCAAACATGGATAGAGAGTCTAAGGGAATAGGGATGTAAGAAATCCACTATCCTTAGATAAAGGTTTTTCTTATTAGGGTAGATATTTGACACCCTTTAATCAGGAAATCATGGCTCAGGTTAATGAATTATCTAAGGAAGATGTAACACACACTAAAAAAATTACATCAAGAAAACACCAATACACATCGAAAAATATGATTCAATCTAAATTTAATATTACAATCAATACATTCACCAATGTTTAATAGCTATTGCACATCTAATATTAGAATATTAATCAAAGCAATAAAGAATCCATTTATAGATTTAGCAAACTAAGTATTATTGAAGTAAAAAAACATATAAATAATAACTAATAACATAATAGTGGAAAGAAAATACTCAAACACTTCACTTGATGACCCAAATGGTTTGTTGATCCATATTCCAAAAACATTTAACAAAAAAAAGGTTGGGGTAAAATTATATTTATAGATCTTGGTGGAGGGGTCACCTTATCCTCCAGGTTTATGAATGATTATTACATGTCAATGTTAGAACATGTAGTTATAATTGTGGTCTAAAAATGCTTAAGAAAGGCTTTAAAAAATATAAATAGACAAATTAACTTTACAAAAGTATGCAACATGTGGATGTACAAGAAAATATAAAGTCAATTTAATAATGATTTGTATATTTTATAAGGGGAATCTAAATATATATGCCACCAAGATTTATACATGCATAAGGCTAAGGCTATGTGGTTTGTAGTGTTACATGGGCCTTAGTATGAGTCAAAGTTGAAGTAGAAGCTGAAGATGTAGTAACATTGCTCAAAGCCTTCTTATTTTTCTCCTCATTATACTCATATAATTGGTGTGATACCTCATTTTTTTAGTGAATGATGTCCTACTTAAGAAAATAAGTTTATTAGATTCTTTTGGTTTGCTTGAGGAGTCTTACATGTTCCTCTTTAGTCAGCTAGAACTTACTCCTTTAAATATCTAATTCAATCACTTTCATCCTAACTTTTCTTAACTTTACTTATAATCTTTCCACTAATACACTTTATATGGTTTTATTGAAGTTGTTAGTGGCCTCCTAAAAAAATTGATTAAAATTGATTTTACTAATAGATTTACCTGTAAAATCCCTTGCTTTAGACAATTTTAGCTCATTAAAAATTTGGAAGAATTGGGCCTCATGCACTTAGTACTTCAAAATTAAAGCCACAATTACCTTCAACAATTTTTTCGCCTCCGCATGCCTAATAAAAACTAGATCTAGGGAATTATATGTCTTTAATGTGGCCATTCAGTCAAGGTGGCTATAAAATGAGTTGCCCATATAGATAAATAATATTTTAAGCCTAACACTATCCTAAACCAAAGATCCACATAGTTTATTTGTTTGGTTACATGAGGTGACATCTAAACCATCATGAATTCCATGGATTATAAGGAATTTTAACATTTGGAAGCAACCTCTCAAACCTTATCTTTGATGCCTATGGGAATATATACTATATTAGATTGTTTCTTGATCTACTTAACATGTGCTTGAAATTCTTGTATTTCTTCTTATAGCTCTTATTGAACCAACTCTATTCCTTTATGGATGGCCACCACTACATCATTATGTTCTTGGGATAGGTCTAAAATATTCTTTTCATATACATACTCCTCTATTTTCCTATTCTACCTCTTAGCGAGGGAGAACACCATCTATCATTCTTCAAGGATGATGCTTGTACCTTGGCCATACTCAAAATTTATCTTCTTTACTCTTTGTATTGAACTAGTTGGGGTGTAAAACAAAGTAGACACAAAGGGGATTTATTTGACGTTAAAGCTTGGTATTTGACTCCTCAAATCCATGGCCTAAGGAAAAATTTTGAGGGGTGTATCATCAGTTATAAAAATAATTTATTTCTCATCTTCTTCTCTCTTCTATTTCTTACTAACCTTTATTAAGACATTAGGCAAAGATGTCCATATTACCTTTAACCATTCCACTCCTCCAACTTGGGGGAGTGGGTGGACTATAATTATGTGAGGATTGGAATTATTTCCCTTGCTTGTGATAATTACTATGGTTTAATTTTTAGAAGTGGAGGTGGGGAGTGGAAAGGAGAGATTTGTAGACTAAACATGAAGTTGGGGCATGGCCAGAATAGTCTACACTTTTTTGGTTCTCTTTTTCTTTTTTTGAAATTGTGTGGTGGTAAAGGAGGGAATAATGGTGGTTGTGTAAATAGAAGGAATGGGCATAGAGGTGGAAGGAAACAAGGGGGTAGATGCAGTAGAGGGAATGGGGACTTTCACAAAAGAGATGGATTTTTGATGAATGATATAAGTTGAAGTCAAAGGGAAACTAAAGAAGGTTTATGTACCTTGAAGATGAAGGTTAATAGGATCTACTTGAAGACTCATAAATTTGGCTATTTCTAACTCAAATTCTTCATCTAAATCATCTACTATGTCTTTGATGATAACTTCATCTTCTCTTGATTGTTATGATCTTAGAGGTATAATATGCAGTCTTTGAGATGTATGCACTATTGGGATGCCTATGGGAGCCCTAGGATTCTTGGTATAGACCAAAGGGGTCTTTCTTTAAATAGTAAAGCCATGGGAGGTAGATGTTTCTACTTGTAAATAACCTACTCTAATAAGTGAAATAGTAGATACACATAGGGTAGCCATAAGAATTTGATCAATTATGGTAGTAGGCATCTCTTATATTTTCTCCTCATCATCATATTCCATAATAATATGATCTCATATTTCTCCTCTTTATGCACTAGGCTCAAGGAGCCTAGGTTCTCTCTTTACGAATTCTAGTTTTAATTTTAATATAATTCCTTAGGATGAGGAAGCTTTTTGTTATCTATATTGTGTCCTCCAAAAGTTTGAATGTGGCCATATTTTGAGAACTCTTTGGTTTTCCAATTTCTTAATGGACATACTGGTTTAGTTTGGATCATTCTTAAATGATCTTCTTATATCTAAACAATATGTTCTCATTCTATCACTTATTCATCTATCTTGGTGTTCATAAAAATAAAATAATAACAATAAGTCTAGTTGTAATAAGTAATGTTGAAACCATGAATATGGTATTAGATTCACCTATAAGAGTCGTAATCTATGGATGCCATTTTAGGAAATCCATATCAATTTTGTTTTCCTTGAACATCTCCAAGATGTTTCCTCATAGTATATATCATTCTAACAATTGAAATTAATCCTATAAAGAATAATCCCCTTTTCTACCTTGCCAAATCCTACTCAATGTTGTTCCACAACTAGAAAGCAATCTCCTACTCATCTAACTTATTAGGTATATACCTTGGGAGACATAGAGGCTAAACCTTATTTCTCCAGACCATGATGATTGTAAAGTTTGAATATAGGAAAAATTATCCTTTTTTCTCAAATTCTATAGAATATTTTATCCAAGATGAGGCATAGGAAAGACATGAATGGCTTTTCACACTTGTGAGTAAATGTCTTTAAAATATCTTGATCATATGTTTATGGTAAGCATATATATGTGTTTTAGTGAATTTTAACTTATTATTTTTGAAAGGAAAAAGAAGTATAGGTATGATTTAAAAACTTCTTTGATTGTGTGCACATTAAATTAGAATATTATGAATATCTCCTCTTTGGTTTGAGAGTATGACTTGTAAATAAAAAAGTACCAAATTAAATTTATTTATAACATAGATAGTTGGGTGGATTGCCTAGTGATAGATAGATCCTAGAAGCAATAGTTTCCTTGAGATATTTCAATCCACACATTTTAAACAATTAATTTTATAAATAAAATATAAGGTACTTGCATTAATAATCAAAAGGTACTAAAATTGAGCACAAGAGATACGTTCTAAAGAAATAGACTAGAAATGATTAAAAATAGAGACAATATATTTATTACTTGTGTTAAGTGATTAGGGTTTGCTTCAAAAAATTAGTTAGGATTCTATGAATATGAAGGAGCATATAAAATCAAGTTTGATTTAGGGTAGGTAGGTGGAAGCTGATTAGTAGAATTTACTAGTGACCATTGGTGGTTTGGCTAACCATCAATAGTTAAAGTGATCATTAGTGGTCAGGGCCACTATCAGTAGTTGGATAGATCATCAGTGGTTGAAATAACCATTAGTAGTTACTATGTGTATGTCTAGGTTCATAAATGGTTGATTTATGTGATCACAAAATGGTATTTTGGGAGATGGGTTAATGTTGGGCTGAGTAAAAAAATCAAATAAAGTAATTGATTATCAAGAAATTAAATAATTATCTTGTAGAAAGTTGATCAGGTGGATGCTTGAGGTGATTAACTCATTGGTTGAGTTTAATGTGTTTCTAATAGACTAATGATACTTGGTAGTTTGATAGAGCTATGATGGTAAGTTGAGTCTCTAATGTAGTATCTTGTTTGTTGGATTGTTGATGATGATTTACTTGAAAAAAGATAATTTTAGATATATAAGCTCTTGATAATAACTATAGATGATTTTCTCCTCCTATTCCTCTCTTCTTATAGGCAAGGTAAGAGAGTTGCAATTAGACATTAACTGGGCTTCCTAATTTTAACTGACTCATTTAATAGATCACACATGAACTAAGACAATCTATTTTTAGAAAACCAAGGTGAGTGGCTTGAATTTTAGGTGAGTAAGAAGTTACACCTTAACCATTGATGGTCAGTGGTCATCCTAAACATCAAATATCAAGGGTGAAGGGTTAAAGTAAGTAAAAAGGTTGGGTCAAGTCATTTTAATCAAACTAACTATGGGTTAGATTTAGTTAGGGGTTATAGGGTCAAATTGGTCCCAAGGGGATCTTAAGGTGGTCTAAGGGAATTTTGACACTCATAATCATTGTCTATACATTTTTAGTGTCTACATTTTGTCCCTTCTTATTATGCAATTTTGAATCAACAAGTTACAAAAAAAAAACTAATTTCTTTTCAAAGGTCTAGTTACTCAAAGTATAGGAGGAGGTGGTCCCCCTCAAACTAGGAGTTGATGAGGTAAAATAGAATTGGGTGTAGGTTTGATAAGGTGGGTGAAGGTGATGATGATAGTGAACATCATGAAGGTGGGTGATTGATTGGGCACTAAATCACAAACATGTACATAAAGTGTGACTAAAAGGTGCAATATCCAAGATCATACATATACTAGGTTTCCATAGTTGGTAAAAATAAAGGTCAGCTCTAGAAGTATTGGTGACAAGGTAATCAGGCCATAACATTAGGCATAGTTAATTGGGTTATTCCTATCAAGTCTCATATACAAGGTTAGTGTTTTAGTGGGTATCCAAAGTAGGAAATACTCTCAATGAAAACACAAATAGGTAGGGTGTCATAGGTATTTGAGGTAGGATGTGCTCCTAAGAATACATAAGTGAGTCATGTAGGTGTGAGGTGATACAAGTGTAAAAGAGTCAGCATGGAAATGGTGTCACTACAATCAAAGTACCAGGTAAAAAGTGTTGAAAAACATGCATTAGTTGGGATAAAATAGACTAATAGTAAGATAACAAGGTGGTCAGGTTGGGTGGAGAAGGTAGTCTCTAAGGGTGGGTAAAATTTGGTGGATTTTCTAAAAATGGGTCTGATTAGGTGAAATCAACAAGGTGAACATCTTGACAATCGATGGTCAAGATGCTCAAGGGAGACCATCAATGGTCACCTTGACCATTGATAGTCAAGTTGGAAACCCTAAAATTTAATGGAGTAAAAGTGACATGTGAATCACTTTTAACTCATTTGAATTATGTTAGTGTTGACCTTGAGCTTTGGATATTATTATTTTATAGTGAAAGTTATTTCTAAAGGTGGTTGATAGGTAGCAATTGAGAGTGTTGAGTTGGAGAGTGGATCAAGGGGACCAACAAGGATATAGGGAGTATGTAAGCATAGATGAGGATAGGTAGGCCTATAGCTAAATCCATGGTGCTAGTCATGAAATGAGGTTGGGTGTTCCCTTAATTTGGTATCTTATCTTGAATTTATAATTGCATTGGGGTGAGGGTAGGTGTAGTTTGAATTTGGATGCCCTAATTAGGGTTTTTTGTGGTATTTATCCAAATTGGTGGGTAAACATAGAAATTTAAAAGGTGGGGTAGGTGTACTAGGGTAGGTATAGGTATGAAGTTAGATGTTATGAGATATTGGACTGATTTGGAAGTTGTTAGGTTAGTTTGAGGGTCAGTCAGGGTTTGGGTGTTCTACTCTCAAAATACCCATAATGACCATCACTGGCTAGGTTTGATCAAATACAATTAACATCCCTATAAAAATGGTTGCCTAAGCATCAATGGTTGCCATGACCATTAATGGTCAGCTATTGAAAAAAATGTTTTTTGATAAGTGTTATTAAATTTTTAAGGAAAACTAGGTGGTACTTGTAAGGTAGGATGACCTTGTAGGTTTAGAGGGTAAATTTTGGGGAATTGGGTAAATGGGTAGGAGGGGTTAGATAAATAGGTCAATTTATCTAAAGGTTAAGGTAGATTAGGGTAGGAAATATTGGTTCAGGTGATTGAGCCATGTTTTTAAATTAGTACAAGCTAGGAAGCATATTTAGATGCACAATTGAGTGTCATATATATTCATAGAGATACAATAAGGGATGACCCTAGTTGACTAGGCCCACATAGAATAGGTTGGGTTATGGGAGATGACGCAATATCAACAATTTCCTTGGGATGCATCCATGGTCATAACACTCATTAAGAGATAGGATCCAATTATGAACACCTTCTTATTACTGATCGGTGAGATGATGATATTACCTGAGGATGTTCATAGGATCACACAACTTCTGCTTCAGGTGATCTGATCTATGATATAGAGTGAGAAGAGTGGGAGGAGTTCATGCAAATTTTGTATAGAGGTGATAGTGATTAGTTTTGATGGCATATTAGTATATTTATCTACAACATATTTTATACAATGCCTCCAATTAAGATAAGACTGATGACCATGGTCATGATGCCCATCTCATGCTTTGTTCTTCCTAACTTGAGTAGTGGTTAGTTCCCATATTTTCTATTTAGGGTATTGGTGGAGCTATTTCTAGGGAAAATTGTATTAGACTAGGTATCTATCCTATTTGTCTAGATATATAGAGAGTTATAGGGGTTCATGGTCCATAGTAGGTATGGTATCAATATCAAATTGGTTCTTCATTATTAGGCCTATGAGCATATCTAGGTGCTAAGGCTAGTGGGATTAATATGGGTAGGGTACACATAAAAGGAGTTTTTAATTAGATTTATGTGATAAAGGGGTGAATTTATTATTTTAGGTGTAGGAGGTGGGATACATAATTTAGATTGGTTTAGAGGTACACCAGGTGTACTAGTAATTGGAAACATCACCTAGAGACCTTATCTTCAATTTCCAATATGGCCTGGCTATAGGAAGTAGAAAATCTCCCTATAGAATTACAAATATATATTTGACTAGATGGATAGAGAGGTGGAACTCATCCCATTTGTGAGGGTGAGGAGGTAGTTTGACTTTGTAGAGGGTATTCTAAGTGCATTCCTGAGGTATGGACGTGAGGACTTAAAGATTTTATTACTAGAGCAACATCCTATGCCAACTTTGTTAGACCACATGAACTACCAACTAGGGCATAAATATATGATTTCCATTCTATAGATAGGTCCATACCATAGTACCAACCATTATATATAGTCATAGATATTGGTAGGGATCATCGAGGTGTGAGGCTAATTCATGTGGATGCAGCCAGGAGAGAGGATCAAAGGGAATAGGTAGAAGGGGTTAGCCCTAATAGACAGTTAAAAAAAGTGTTATCAACTATATAAGTATATTTCATAGTGTTATAGAGGCAATTGGATAGCTTATAGTTTAGGTTGCTACCTTATAGGCTCAAGTTGCTACTCTCATAAGTGACAAGGACCAGATGCAATCTTCACTCACCTTGGTTATACAAGAGAGGGAATATCTAAGGTAAAAGGATGAGGAGCAGTTACAACATAGATAGGGCCATCAAGCACCATCCTCATAACATGATACCTAGCTATAATGGATGAGATATGGTATTATGAGGCCATAGTTTTGACATAATGTCCATAACATCCTCAATGGGGTGAGTATAGAGTCATCTTCATAGGTGGTGCTAGTGTGGTGACTCTAGGTTACTGAGTAGTATCTGTATCTAGATAAATAGGTATATTTTGGGGATTGGTATGTATAATTGGTGGTAAATAACCAAGATCTAGTAGTGTTCTAGGAGATAGTGGTGCCCATAGGGCATATATAGTTTATGACTAGATTATAACATTTGTACATCATTTTGATTCTGGCCTAAGCCTATATAGTGAGATGTACATTTTGAGAGATATACATGTCTATCTATTTATACACATTATTATGATTTGAATAATGAGTTATATATATGATTGTTTTTTATGCTGATGTTAATGGTGTATGGTTTATTGTTTGTGTTGATGTTTAATGCTTATCATGTGATGTTATGTTGTTTATGGATTATTCTTATGTTATGGATGCTAGCCACTAATGTACACTTAGCTAGCTAGGCATGAGATGGCTTTAATTTATCGGTATGTTTTTTGTTTACTTATGACATGCTAAATCATAATGAGTATTTATATTTCATTATTTAGATTTTAGACATGTTGTGGAATGTGGTTGATTATTTTAATTACTTATGGTGTTATGATTTTATTATGCTTGATATGGTTATGATTATGATTATGATGTTTTTTATAATACACATTGATATACCTATTATGATTATGGCTGTTATCTTGGTTAAGGTAGCACACATGAGGTAAGGTACCTAAAAACACTATATGGGAGAACAGAGAACATAATCAAGAGATAAACACCTGAATGAAAATATCAACTAGCCAGGACATGATAAGAAGAGGGAATGATGCTTCTTCTTTGATAAGGAATATAAAAAAATAAAATTTGAATTGGATTAATGAACATAAACCTTTTTAATAATTCACATTAGCACTCGTTAGTTGGTAAAATGGTGTCTTGACCACATAATGTTAATTAAGCTCAAAAATCCCTTACTTAAAGGGGAGATGGATGAAAATGGAACATAATTGTGAAACTATCATTCCTCTTATATAGATGTCTAAAGAGTCATTATAAATAATTCTATGTCATATAAAAGGGTAAAGTGATCGATGTGGGAAGTATACTCATGAAAGATGATTGCAATTTCTACTTGATTATGCTATGTGAGAGCTAATTATGGCTATTAAATTTAGTTAACTTTTGTATTATTTTGAAAATGGGTCATTTTATTTGTTGTTGTCTATGGGAAGTTGATTGATGTGGAAAGTTTTCAAAAAATTACTATGCTTTTGACAAATGATTTACTTATCCATTGTTCGAGGGAGTGGTTTAAGGTTATTTTCTTTGTTTAAGGATTTACGATAGATATCCTTTAAGGGAGAAGTATACCTTATATATGTGCCATTTTAGTATGATTATGTATTTGTACTTCAAGGGAGTAGTCTACAAATTCTTGGAATGACCCATGATTGCTAGTAATAAGAATTTTTAATTTTTGATTTTTCTTAACATAGACTTGTTTATATAACCTTAAGGGTTCACCCATATGAAGGAAAAACTAAAATAACAAGAAGGTTGATTTGGTGAAGAGATGTTTAGGTGATAACAATCATGGGAATCCATCCTATGAAAGGGATGAAAAGCACCATGAGAATCATGCCATGGGTAGATCCATGGTACCCATTGTTCAATATTTAGGCTATGACTGTGATAGATAATCACATGATTCTATTTTAATCAATTTGCCCTATAATAGGGAGATGAAAGTGGTTGAAAGCAAAGGATGAGACTAAGTTAAATAAAAGGTAAACTTGACCATTCTTAACAAAATAATAGATGTATATGTGAAGCATTAAGGGGCTCAAGTTCTAGGTGGCCTTTGAGAAAAAAACAATTGGTAAGCTCTTGATCTATACTTATAGGTTATGATATAGGGTTTAAGCCAATTAAAAGAAAATGTACCTCACTTTATTTTCACCATATTGGTGACATGATAATTTTACTTTAGGATAAGGTCTCTAATGTTGAATTCTCACTCTCCAAGGTGTTTATTATAGGCATGCTTGATGGACTCTTCATAGACATGAAAGTGTGTAAGGGATGCTAAGTAACACTCCTGAAGTAGCTCGAGTTGAGATAAATGATGTTGATGATAATAATTTGTGGTAACAATATATTGGAAAGATATACAAAGAGATGGGATTGGGACCTCAAGAGGAAAGATGACCTCCACTCGAAGCACAAGAAAGAAAGGGGTAACACCCATAGGGGTCTGAATGCTAGTATGATATTCCCATAAGGAAAATGGGATGTGAAAATTCCAATCCTAAATAGATGCATGGATCATTTTAGTTAGCATGTTATTAAGAGTTTTGTTAGAGGCCTAAGCCTAACCATTAGCTTAAGGATGATAGGGTTAGGAGAAACTTAAATTAATGTTGAATTCATCACATAGACCTTGGACTTATTTTTTAATAAAATGCTTACCATTATTGGTGATAATCTTATGAGGAACACCAAAGTGATAGACGATTTGATGGTTGATAAAGTCAAAAATATTTTTTAGTTTGATAGAGACTAGATGAATAGACTCTACCTATTTGGTAAAAATTTTGGTCATAATGGTGATATCATTGTGTCACTATGAAGAATGGGGGTTAATTTCACCAATGAGGTCTAGATTCCATTGTGAAAAGGGCAAAAAATCATTAGAAATGCAAAGACTATGGATAGGTACATGATACAAATTGGCATGTTGATGGTATTTAACACACTTTTTCACATAATCATAGAAATATTAGTTAAGGGTAGGTTAGTAATAGGCAAGCTAAAGGACTCATTTAGCTAAAATGTGGCCACTAAAGTGTCCCCCATAGATAGCATCATGCATTTTATTGATAGCATGGGAGGATTCTTAACTAAATAAGAAATGGAAAAGGAGACCATAAAAGCTAAATTTCTAAAAGATACCCCCTAGTATGGTATAACATGAGGTACTCTAGATAAATGCCGTTTGAGTGTTCCTAGAAAGAGTAGAAAGAACTATGCCAAGGTTGAGATAGTTAAAGGTTCATTGAAACTAAAGGTAATTTTGGGTCTACTCTACATTAAAAAATGATAGGATAATCTAGTTTGATATAATAAGTTTGGGGGAGTATGTGGATAACAATAGATAGTTTAGAGTTATAAGGTGTAGATGGTATCTGAGAGGCAAGGGAAGCCATGGTGTCAAAAAAATTATTAGTAGATCATGAGGTTGATTATATGTGGTAGTGTTCAAATGATTCTAATATTTCATCAAATAATTACTTATACTATTGGGAAACATCATTGTTACACTGATAAGATTCATTGATCTGATTGACCGCAATTTTGGAGTCACCAAAGATGTTGATTATTTTTATTCTTAGGGACAAGGGAGTTTGAAGGCCTATGACTAGGGATTCATACTCAATGATATTTTTGGTACATTAAAAATAAAAATTAAATGAAAAATGGAGAGGTTAAACATAAAATTAAATAAGGATGATACCCACTCCCTTACCATATTAACACTTTGATCCATAAAAGAACATGGTAACTTTATAAGTGAAGTATGCTTAAGAGAGAATCATTATGGACTCATCAAGGAACTCAAGAGGATGAGGTTGGTTGTCTACTAAATGTGCTTTAGCTAATTATTTTTTAATGAATTACCCCTTATTTAACTTTTAATGAAGGAACTCATGGTCAAACTCTACTAAGAACATGATCCACTTGGCAATTAATTAGTTTTGGTATGGATTGGAGTCCATGTATTTAAGTGGGTTAGTATTGGTTATGACATAATTTTTATGGTTAAAAAGGTATTGTAAAAGTTTGTTGGCCACAAAGACTACAGTTAAGAAAATTTTCTCAGTATGGTTATACTGAGTCTCATATTCTATAAGCATGTGGCTAATGTAGTAGATGGCTTAATCTCTATTTTATTTATCCTGATGAGAAAGCATTACCCCTAGGGTGTGGTCAATAGTAGAAATATAAAATTAGAAAGTTTGGTCACCCTTAGCAGGGGTAATGATAGGTGGAGATAAAAGGTACATTTTTAGTGAATCAAATACCATTTGGTAATCACTATTTCACTTTCAAAAGACATCGTTCTTTAAAAGCTAGTGAAAGGGTTGGCATCAGTCAAAAATATAGGAGATAAAGTGATGAAAGGATTAAAGCTTTGCCTGTAAACTATGAATCTAATTAAGGTTAATGGGAAGAATCATGTCAAGGATAGATTTTATCTTGGTAGGATTGACTTCTATTCCTCGAAGGGACATGATAAATATGAGAAGATTTCTTGACAAGACCCCAAAAATAAGTTACTTGGGGTTTAGATAGACATGGTAATGCATAAATCTCTCAAACATGATCTTGAGAATGGATAAATGGTCCTTTCAGAGTTTGGATTTTTTGAGAAGGTCATCTGCATAGTCATCTACAATCTTATGGATCAGGTCATGGAAGATATAAGTCATGACACATTGGTAGGCTATACCAATGTTATTTATCCTAAAAAGCATGATGCTATCGTATAAGGTTCCCCATGGGGTGGTAAAGGTGGTATTGTGTTATTCTTCAAGAGCAATTAAAATCTAATTGTATTCCAATAATCCATCCATGAGAGATAACATCTCATGGTCAATTGTAAGATAAACTAGCTAGTTGATGCTTGGTAGAGCAAAGTCATATTTGGGGCAAGGGAGGTTCACATCATGAAATTACACACAAATGTGTATTCCCCCTATGGCTTTGGCGATAGGTATGACATTTTAGACCCATTAGGGATTGTTTAATGGGTTTTATAAAATTGTTAGATAGAAGATATTGAAGATCCTATTTTATGAGAAGGGTTCTGTGAGGGTGCATGCATCAAAGCTTTTGATTTAAAATCTTAGAATCATAGTTAGTGATTATATTATGGGTGGCATTAGCATGGTCAATTTTAGGCATGTCACTATAAGACCAATGAATGCTATGTTATGATCTTGAAAGAAATAAGGGAAGTTATGAAGTTCCTTGGCATTTAGAGATGGGCTGATTTTAATAATACAAAGGCTCTCTTGAGTACCCAAGATTATACCCATTGTGGATACATTAACAATGGTTAAAGTCTTATGAGGAAGGTATTAGTGGATGGAGAAATGTAGGGCACCAAGGTAGGTGATAATAAAACCATCATCTAGGCACTAAATAGTGTTAATGGTAAGAGAGTCATCCCCTATCATATCAAGATGGGTCAAATGGATTTTTATAGTCTTCCCCTCCTTTTGATAAGTTAGGGATCCTAGGATAATCATGTTGAAAAAAAAAATTTAGGTGAGATGATGTCATCATCCTCACATACCAGTAGGGGAGAGTTTTCTGAGGAAGGGGTGTCTTCTTCAAAAATGGTAATGGTAGGTGGTTTGGATTTATTCTTGTTAGGTAGGATGAAGTCAAGGATATGTTTCTTATGATGTTTTTTGGTCTCAATGGAAATTAACTCATGTGGGCCATGTTCATATCACTTAAGGTTGAATCCTTTCTAAGCACACTAATGGAGGGATGCCTTAGCAAATCTTGGTTTATCTAGGTAGGAGAAGCTAATAATAAATAGTTGGGGTGAAAGAGATGTGGTAAAATTACAAAGGGGTTTGTCTAGTCCCCCATATACGAAATGTGCCTAATATAAGGGAGGTCTAAAGGGAATAATAATTACAACATTGGTGTCATATCATGTTTGGTTAGTAAGTTTCCCATACCCATGAGGAGTAAGTAAGGCATCAAGGGATAAAAGATGAAATTAACCTAGTGAAAGGTGATGGAATGTTGGTTTGAAAGGGTCCATGGTGGGGATTTGGTCTGAAGGGATAGAGGAAATGGTGGATTCCTCATTAGTGGAAGGGGATATGATATCCACTTTCATGGTTGAAGGTTGGTTTTTGGTTGTTAAGGGTGTATTATATGGGTGTATGAGGATATCATTGGGGTGATCGGTCATGTTTCATGTTGAGAAAGTACTTGTATCAGCTTGGATGGTGAATACTTGGAATTCATGCTCAAACATGATGTAATGGTGAAATGTCGAGGGGATGAAACCCAAAGAGCATATCTAATAAGGTTATCCCAAAAAAAATTGTATTATAATTCACCTTCCACTACATAAAATATTTTTGGGTGTGTGTGGGGTCACAAATAGATATGAAGGACAAAAATACCCAAGGTAGTGGCCATGGTATCATTTAATTATCAAAGGAGGGCCAAGGTTTTAGACATGACATTGTTTGGCGAGTTGAGATTGTTATAAGCAAAGGATGAGTCTATTTTAATACTAGCTTCCCCATCAATAATAATCCATTTAATGCTAGTTTGGTTGATTGAGTAGTAATAAAGAGAGGGGGATTTGGGTCATCAAAATGGATGGAAGTTACTTCAAAATCCTTGAGGGTACTAATGCTAGAAATTTGAAGGGTACTAACAAAGGTTATTAGAAGTTGGGGATCTTTGGGATACACTCTTGATGATGATAAGGGGAGGTAGAGATCAACTCATACAAGTTCATCTTCATTGGGATCTAGTGAAGTTGTTTGAGGATAACTCTCTTGATGGATTTTGAGGGGTTAGATTAGGAGGCACCTAAAATAGTCACCTTAAGTTTGGTCAAAGGTGGAAATGGTTAGGTGTGGGTTGACAGGGACATTTAAGATTGATACATATATGGAATGGACATCTTATCCTTCCCCATATCATTATGATATGATCTCATGACCATGTTGATAGTATGGATAGGAGAAAGAGTTAGGGTAGGAGATTTGGCAGACTCATATTCACTTTGCTATGAGAGTGGAGGAGTGGGTAATCATTGGGTAGTTGTAGTGTTGGTGGGATTGGAATAGGGGTCATCAAAGGTTCATCTTTTCATATATCATCCTTATCATAAAGTTGATGGATAATGGTTTGGATATATTTATAGTTATTTGTATCATGGTCAAGTTTCCTATTATAATAATAGACTTTGTGGTCATTGTACCAGATGGGTTTTGAAGCAAGAGGGTTAAAGGGTTTGATGAGAGGTAAGGATAAACAAGAAATTTGCAATAACCTATTGAAAATGGTCAAGTAATATTTATCTAAAGGTGGTAAAGGTTTAACTGCCTTGACTTTCATTGTTGACGCAAAAGGTTGTTTGGAAGCAAGTTTGGTGATAGGAAACTTAGGTAAGGTGGTGCACTTGGTTGATGGCTTTGGTTTAGACAAAGATGTTGATGAGATAGAGGTGGAACATTTCAAGGTAGGTATCTTGGGTATTTTTGGTTTAGTGAAGAGAGGTGTGTTATAAAGAAACTATGAAGGTGTAACTAAACAAGGTGGTTGGGTTTTGGTAGAGATGATTGGTTTCCTACTTAAGGTAGAGGGATGAGAGCCCAAAATAGAGGGAAAAGTTGAGGGAGGTAAAATTTGGGCATTTAATACTTTAGGTGGTTTTAATTCCTTGTTGGATTTGGTTTGGTGTTTGGTTGGTGGGTTCAAAAAGGTTAGGTCTACTTTCAAAGATGGGTGACTAAGGCTTGGTGTAGTGAAGGTACCAAGGCTTTTGGTTGGTTTGGTTAGGGAAAAAAAAGAGGGTTTGGTTACTTGGGTCTTAGTTGACATAGGTTGTTGAGTTTTTGGTTGGTTGGGTAGAGATTTTGGTTGGTAGGGTAGATATCAAAATAGGTTCGTCAATACAAGTGATGGGTAGATCCACCAAAGAAAAGGTTGTAGGTTCTAGTCTAGTAATATAAGGGAGACCTAGTTGCTACTAAAAAGGTATCCCAGTCTAGGTTATGTTTGGAAATAAACTCTAATATTTGGATTAGTCTAGAGAATGGTTTATATATTGGTTTTGCCCTTTGGGTAGTGGGTTCAAAGGACAGATGCATCAATTTGGAAAGAGAGATGGTAACCCTTTCCTCTTTCTCAATTAAAGGATGTAATGTAGAGATAGGTGGCTCCTCTATGGGATGAGTAGACATGGGTATTTACTCCTTAGGAATGATCTTAGAAAGAGGGGTGAGTTTCTCGTTAGTTAAGGGCAAAGGTAGGGTGGTAATGGTTGCTTGTTTTGGTATATTAGTTGGAAGAGTGTTTAATAACTACAATACCTCAATAAGTAGAGGGGGAGAAGATGGTATTTCCTTGGTTTGGGTTTCTAAAGGAAGGGAATGTGAATCCACTATCTAAAAATATGGAGGAGGTGGAGAACCAAAGGATTGGGTACTAGGTGGTTTAGCAATGAGTGTATTGAGGATCATATTGACTGTATGGGCATCAGAACAACACTCAACCTAGTTACTCTCATTCTTGGTAGGAGTATAGTGTAGGAAAGGTTTCTTGAATAAATCAATGGCTTGGTTTGATGGTGTGTTGGGGTTGGCCAATGTAAGTTCCCCCTTGTTAATGAGGGATTAGAAAAGGCTCTTAAAGGTATTACACCTACTAACTTCATGTCTTATTACCTGATAAAAGGCACACAAATCATTCTTATTTTATTGAATAGGTGAAAGATGAGAGGAATCAAACTATTGAGGGGGTTTTATAGGAGGAATTTGAATGATATTAAATTTTAATAACTTTTCCAAGATTGAAGCATAAGATTATTCGAGTGTAGTGCAGTACTTTAGGGTGTTCCAATTTCGGTTCCTCATGTATTAGTTTGAGGAACTAGATGAATTTGGTTGGTTGATGGGTGGTGGAGGAGTGGCTTTAAGGATAACTACATTCATTGTTACCTTACCCTTAGTATTGGTATTTGACTAGTTTTTTAGTTTGGAATAAGAGGCCTCATTAGTTTTGTAGGTGGATTTCTTGTTTTTTAGTTTTAGCTTTCCTTCATTAGTGGCTCTATTCTCTAACTTACACACCATGGTAAACGTTTTATCAAAGTTTTATAAGATTTAGACACATAGTGTAGAGAATATATGCTTCGCACATGCCTAAGGAAACAAGTCTATGATTTTGGGTTGAGGTAGGGAAAAGGAGAGTTGGTTGATTAGACTCCACCAATGAGCTACAAAATTAATAATAAATTCATCATCAAACTATTAGATAGAGTAGAGATTATTGATGGAAACCTTCTTGGGTATGTTTATTAAAATGTGGTCTAGGAAAGTTTGAGCCATTTGGGTGAAGGAGAAGGTATAATGCTTGGTTAAAGAACTTTACCAATCCAGTGTCAATCCTAACAAAGACATAAGAAAAGTGTAGAGTATGAGGGCATGATCTTAGGTAATTATATAAAAATCATTCCTAAATTCCCTAAGGTGATGTTGGGGATCTTCCTTATGTTGAAATTTAAAGAACATGGGAGCTTCCCATTGATGAGGATATTGCATGATAGGCAAATATGGGTGGATTGGCTCATCATAGGTCTAGTTATAGGATAGGAGATTATGGGACTTAGAGATAGATGACTCCAAAGTTTTAATCTTATCAATGAGCATCCTCATTAAGTTTGTTTAGGGTGTTCCACATGAAGGGTTTTAAGGTACACACTATGGTTGAGGTTGAGGGAGATATTGATAATTTATTAAAGGTCGAGAAGTTACCATATATGGGTAAAAGGTTTTAGGTGGTTGGGTTTAAGACACTTAAGAATATGAGGTCATTGGTGGTTGGGTAGAGGGTATGTTTTTATGAATGGGCATGGGTGATTGAGTTAGAGGTAAGGGATATGTTGTAACCCTAGTAGTGATTGGTGGTAAGGTGGAAGGTATGGGTGCTACTATGTTTTGAAGTAGACTTGAGGCAACTAGAGGAATGGTAGTGGCAGTGGTAGTAGGTACTACCACAATAATTAGATTATGGGTAGGTAAAGGTTGGGTGGTGGCTATATTAGAATAATTATTAGTCAGAATAGGATGTGTTTGGGTATTATAAGGTTGAATGGGTTGGTTTTGCATGGTTGTTTTAGATGGATTTCCAACTAAGGTATATTCTTGAGTAGCTAACAAGTAGGTGGTGATGGTGGTAATATAAGATTTTCCTAAAAATCCTAATGGCATGCCATAATGTGGATCAGTAGGTGGTGATGAAATGGGTGTATGGTGAGCTACTATGTTAAGGTAATGTTTCAAGGCTATTGGGTTATTATCCAAAAAGGCAACAAAGTTTGGGTTGCCTTGGGAAATTACTTGAGGCACACAAGAAGTATAATAATGATGACGATAACTCTCAGCATCTAAGATATACTCCATGTATGAAGAGGTAAAGGAGACTAGATAATCAATGTATGGGTCTTGACTTGATAAATCCCTTTATTGTTGGTGAGTAAGAACCATGTAATTAGGATAAGAAGAAAACACAAAGAATCTTACAATTCAAATAGAGAGAAAGCAAGAAAATTATCAAATAAATTTAACACACATTAGAGTACATTAAAATCATGTGGTTAATTTAAATCTCTTTTGGATTATGCCTTAAGTTATGAGAATGTGTGATGGAAGTTGGTTTGTAGACTAGGTACTATAATGTCAATCTATGGTTGGTTTTAGGTTGTTTAGGTGGTAAAAAAGTCTTTGTATTGGAAGTAACACATGGATTGGTATTAGGGCCTACCCCCTCACTTCACACACTATAGAAATAAGGGTTTCAAGTGCTTAATATATATATATATATATATATATATACATATACATATATATATATATATATATTGATTTCTAGAGTTTATAATCAATGAGAGAGTTGAATTGGTTCTCCCCTTGGTAATGACCTCCAAGTGGGATTATCGAGAAAGGGTAAGATTATTGATAGGTTCTAAAATCCTAATTGGGCCTTGTCTCAATTTTATTTGATGTTTAATTAATTAAAGTGTTTGGGTTTAGTGTGTGCAAAAAAAGTGATGCTATGCTAAAATTATTGTGCCTTAAATTAAAGTGATTAAAAATTAAAAGCATGAAATAGATGCCCTTAATTTTAAACCCAGAAGAGATTTTAGTTTCATTAATGAGCATAGATAGAAATAAAAGTATAAATATAGAAAGAAAATAAACCTAAAGTAAAGACTAAAGGTCCCACCGAGCATGCTAGAATGTTTTAATGAATTTTTGCTTATTATTTTAGAAAGGGAAAAGAATAATCTAAGTATGGGTATGGTTGGAAAACATATTTGATTGTGTTCACATTAAATCATAAGATTGTGAAGAGCTCCTTTTTGGCTTGGGAGTATGACCTGAAAATATAAAAGTACTAAATATTTTTTTTGTTAGATAGATAGTTAGGTGGATTGCCTAGTGATAACTAAATCCTAGAATTAAGAGCTTCCTTTGGGACTATCAATCTACATTTTTTAAATAATTGAGTTTAAAAATAGAATAAAAGGTACTAGAATCAATAATTAAAAGGTACTAAAACTGAGCATAAAAGATACTTTCTAGATAGATAGACTCACTATGATTAAAAATAGTGATAGGCTAATTAATACTAGTGTTTGGTGATTAGGGTCCACTTCAAAAAATCAAGTGTCTATGAATAAGAAGAGACATAAAAAAACAATTTTTATTGGGGGTAGGTAGGTGGAAATAGATTGCCAGAATTTGTTTCCATAGTGACCATAAACAATTATGCTAACCATTAATGGTTAAGGTGATCATTAGTGATCAAGGTGACCATTGATGGTTGGACATATTGTTGATAGTTGAAATAACCATCGATGGTTACTATGTGTAGGTTTGGGTTCATAAATGGTTGATTGACATTATCATAAAGCAAGATTCTAGGAGATTGGTTAATGTTAGGTTTAGTATGAAAAGCAAATAAAGTAATTGAATATCAAAAAACAAAGTACATATCTTGTAGAAAGATGATCAGGTGGATGCTTGAGCTGATTGACTTAGTAGTGGAGTCTAGCATGATTTCAATAGAGTAATGATACTTGGCACTTTGGTATCACTACAGTGGAAAGTTGACTCTCTGATGTAGTAGTTGGTTCCATAGATTACTAATTATGATTGACCTATAAAAAAAGAATTTTGGATGCACAAGCTCTTGATAACAGTTTTAGATGATTTTACCCCCCATGTTCCTCTCTTGTTATAGGTAATTCAAGAAACTTACAACAAGATCTAAACTAAGCTTCCTAATTTTAACTCATTCATTAAATGGCTTGTATGTAGATTAAGACAAGCTATTTTTATAAATTAAATATGGGTGGCCTACATTTTACATGGGTAACAAGTTTCACCCTGACCATCGATGATCAAGGTGATCATCAGTAGTAGAGGGTGAAGGGTCAAAGTAGGTATAAATGTTGGGTTAAGTAATTTCAATCAAACTATGTGTTAGGTTTGGTTAAGGGTTAGAGGGTAAAATTGGTCCTAAGGGAATACTCAGGTGGTCCGAGGGAATTTTGACATTCGAAATCATGATGTGTGGATTTCTTGTGTTTACAATATACATGAACTGGAAGTGGTCATAGATTCTATTTTTTATGCAATATATGACCAGAGTCGATAGATTACCCAAGTCCTTATAATAGGTTCTGATGAATACATCTACCAAATATTAAATCATATAAAAATATCTCATAGGAGTGGGAAATTTATATTTATGTAGAATTTTCTCTCTCAATCTCAAATTGATGACTTCCCTAAGGGCATATGCAACATTATGTGATAGCATCATGTATAGTAATGAATCCCATTAGAAATTTACATAATGGATGCTAGACATACCATATAATCTATTAAATATAGACATACCTATCCATATTCCCATCTTGAATTTGTTAATTAGAATCACTCCCTTCAAATTCATCCCTTGCCAAGTGATGGACTAGTCTAGGAGTAGACATGAGGAAAACACCTTTGGGATTGAGGTTTATGATTTGAATTTGACCCAACTGTATTTATTTTAATAGGAATTTGGTATGATAAGTTATAGATACCTCTAAAATCACTTTTAAATATGCACATGATCACTGTATCTCTATGATAATGCAACAAGTAAACATCCTATTATATTTTTTTGGAAAAGAAAAAATCCTCAAGGAGGTTTATACATGGAATAGCTTATATTTTGGTTGTGTCAAAACATAATAGTTGGTGTTTTTAGGCTAGAAGTTCCTAAATGAACAACCTATCTACTAGCACCATTTCATCATCTAATGAAAACATATTGAATGAGTCAATAACATCACAGAGTTATGAGTAGTTATGATACTTATCTTGAAATATCTCTGCATCAAAAAATAATGTCTTTAAACTTTGTATAATCCTTGATTGAGAATATAGATGGGGGATTTATTCCTCAAAATGTCCTAGATGAGAAAGCCATAACTACATGTTCTAGATTATTGTAATCTATTTTGATATGCTAAGTACTACGTAATCACTTAGGATCTTAGCTTAGTCACTGTTATACTCGCAAGGTAAACTAGGGATCTTGATCACTGTTACAAATGAAGATGTTTTGATTAAAAGTTAACTTGGATTCAAATGATGACTTCAATTTATATGTATCTTATATATAGGATCTTCCATTAAATACAAGTTCATGCAATGTAAATATGTAACATTCACTTATCAAATTTGTTAGCTTGGGTTGGTTAGGGAACTTTAACATTTATCAAATAGGAAATATTTTATCTTTACTTGGATATGTATGGCACAATTTCAATAGTTTTCTTTGTAATAAATCACTTAGGAGCATAGTGTCAAAAAAGTAATTTCAGGTTAATGTTCGTGTATAATTCCCTTAAGGGAATTATTTCAGATAAAGTGTTTGTAGTAATTATTTTGAAGGAGTCTTTTCATTAGGAAGAATTCTCAAAAAAATTATTTCAAATGGTTAATTCATGGATAAAGGGTATTTTCAAACTCCTTGAAGGGTATTCTTAATCTAAAGGGTCTACTTAGTAGGGAATTTTGTCCATGACAAAAGTCCTAAAGGGTATACTTCATAAATGCCAAAAGGCACTTCTAAAATTCTAGAAGGGTAATCTCGTACATATATGGGTCACTTAAAATGTCCCAAAGGGTAGTTTTAGAGGGATGAAGGGCACCCTTGATTTCTGAAAGGTACTTTCATATAGCTAAGGGTCACTTCAAATGTTTCAAATGATACTTCACAAAACTCAAAGGGTATGTGTCTTTAACTTGAAGGGGTTGGTTTAGGAAGTTCGAAGGGAAAGTGCCCATTCATAGGAATTATTTTGGGGATTTTGCATTGCATGAAATTTTCAAAAAATTGTCCAAAGGAAATGGTCTAGGGAAAAGGTGTGGGACAAAAATAATAAAGGTCATATCCATGAAAAGCTTCATTCATGAAGACTGAAGAGCACTTTTTGTAGGGAAAATTATCAAATAAATATCTCAAATGATAAGTCTCTTATGATAAAGAGTTAAAAAATGTCCTAAATGGTAGGTAGCAGAAAACCTGAAGGGTATGTGCCCTAAAATAAGTGGTCAGAAAAGGGGTTAATTGGTCAATTTAGAAAGGTCAAAGGGATAGTTAGAAGGGTTCAGAAGGGTATGTGGAAAGAAATTTAAGGGCCTACTTTGAGGTAAAATCTTTCCTGAAGGGTCTAATTCATGAAGGTTGAAAGGTAGTTTGGCAAGGCAAAAAGGGAATTTCAAAAGCTCTAAAGGGAAATTTTAAAATGTTGAAGGGTAATTTGGAAATGGTCTAATGATATACATTGTAGGGAATTTGTCCATGATAAAAGTCTTGAAGGATATACTTCATAAAGGTTGAAGGGCACTTGTAAAATTCTTAAAGGGTACTCTCATATGGTTAAGGGTCATTTTGAAAGTTCTAAAGGATAAGTTAGATAGGGTAAAAGGGATAATCCAACAAGGAATTAGTTTTGGGGAAAGTGTATGTGGTCCATAATTCCTTAAGGTCAAATCTCTATAGGCCAAATTTTGTTAGGATAATTATTTTGAATAAAGATTCTAAAATAATTTATTTGATAAAATAAGGCTTCTAGAAGGAATAAGCCTGAAAGAGAATGGGACCAAAAATTTCTTGTAACTTATAACATCCCAAAGATAAGATTGAACAAAGGCCAAAAGAATTAACCTAAATACTATGAACCCAAATAATTTACCTGAAATACATAAGTTAGTCTCATAAACATAATGTCAATATTGTCCTAACAGAAAAGTGAAAAAATACTAGATTTCCAAAACTTTGCATAAACATATGAAAGATCATATTTTGAAATAAAAAGTGGGTACCCATTTTCTTATGGAAAAAAATTGGGGGTGTTGGGTTTAATAAACTCATAAAAACTTATATAACCTTGATATATTCCACTTCTATCAACAAAAACATAAATTAAAGAAGAGACCCTCACTTTTAGTATAAAACATTGTACATGATTTGATTGTATACATAGTATGTACATGTGAATGGATAGGTTGAGGATGATATAATATTTGTTTAGGAGGTTTATATGATCATTGAGATAGTGATAAATAAATGGGATAAGATTTTATAGTTATAAATGTGTTCATGGCTCAAGAGAGTTGTTTTACCAACCTATGTAGGAAAAAATGAAGACCTACAGGTGACAGATCTATAGGTCCTAATTTGGATAGAAAGAAAATTATCAAGTATAAGAAACATGAATCCATATAGTGAAAAATGAATCCAAAAATTTATTAATACATATAGAACATTTGAGATTCTTTAAGGGTTTAGGTGACTATTGTCATACTCACTAGGGGAGTTCACAAGCTTAACACTCATGCACATGCCTGAGTTCTAAGATAAGAAGACAGAGTTTAAAATTTTACAAAAGGTAAATAAAACTTGAGTAAAAATAAGATAAAACATAAATTAATTTTTAATACTTTAGAGTGTCATTATGGAGTCAAAAAACCAAGTTCAAGACCTCATTCTCAAATCCTTCCCCAATGACCACCTACAACCACACTTTGAGAAGGTGTAAGGAATAGTGTGTGCTTGGAAATATGTGGTGTTTTGGATAATTTTAAGATGTTAAAAAATAATTATAGTGTATAAAATTCATTAATGTTCTCATTTATTGGAGAATAAATTCTTAAAACCTAAAAAGTGCACGTAGACTATCTTATGACCACCTATAGGTTACATTGGTAACTAGATAAGTTATAGACTTGAAGAGAAGATTCAATTCATGGTGATTAGTTTGGGGTT
Source organism: Torreya grandis (assembly GCA_037957365.1). Lineage (NCBI taxonomy): Eukaryota > Viridiplantae > Streptophyta > Pinopsida > Cupressales > Taxaceae > Torreya > Torreya grandis. The sequence continues at coordinate 297,919 of JARHVA010005043.1, read as the reverse complement.
TTGAGTAATAGATGAATAAATAATATTATTAATTTAAAATTCCAAATGATAAATTAAAAAATGTAGATAACATTATCAAAACAACTTCTCTAAACCCCACATATACATTTTATCTTCACATATAAGTTTGCTAGATAATGCATACTAGTTCATGTTTGGAGAAGTAGGCTGAGTATAAATGAAAAGTATTGGGGTTTAACTCATATTAATGGGTAGGTATTTAAAACCATTCAATGTTTAATATATTAAAAATTATAACAATATAAGATGATTGACATTATTTATCTCAAACCCTTGTCTACATAGTCGGATTAGGGTCTATAAGCCTACTTATCTCATTGAGTCAAGGTCAATTGTATAATGTAAAGAGAGTGGGTATAATGAAATGAAATAAATTTTAATATGGTTTAAATTGATATCATTATCTCATTTATATCCTCAGATCTAATAGAAAGGGATAGAATGAAGGCAAGCCCTATCTAGGCCTAATAAGCTTAAGACTAAACACATAGACTATAAAGTACAATCATGAATAAAGTGGCATGTTAGAGGTAAATTTATGGTTTGAAGGTTTTTATAAGTTCATTGTAAAATTATAGACTCTATAATACTATTTAGAGTTAGATGAAAATAAGTAAAGTGCCATTTAAACTATCAAGACCACCTAGAACTCCTCCTATGCAACACTATAGTCTAAATCCATACTTTCACCCACTTGATGAGACCATAAAACCTTGAATGGTAAAAAATAGTATTTAAGGATGATAAGGGGGTTATTACACTTAAACCTTTTTGTGTAATTTTTTGGATTATGGTCATCACTTGCATGAACTAAGGCTAAGACAATCAACCCCTCTCCAACAGTGTGTTTGTAGATAAGGAGTCAACTTATAAACATGATGCATGAGAGCCTAACAACCTACGTATATTTGATGGGGATATTAAACTTTAAAATTGTGGCATTGGTTTAAGGTTTGAGGACCTAGGGTTTATGGACATTTGATAAGAACCAAAGTCACTATAAGCCCTCCTAAAACCCTAGTAGAGACCTGATTTGAAAGATTGACTCCTAAATTACACTAAATTAACTAATTTTATCTTGAAACCTCATGTACATATTTGAGGACTAAAATTATATTCTAAATTTGTACTTCATTTATATTTGCAATTGTATAAACTATAATAAATGCACTATTTTGCAAGGTTTTTATGTCTTTAAAGGGTTTTGAGAAATGGAGAACTTGAAAACTAATGTAATATGTCACTTGAAATGTATTTCATCCATTAAAAACACACACACACACACAAATATATATATATATATATAATTTTTTAAGAGATCAAATAAAGCTCATTTTTTAATGTAGTCTCGAACAGGCCTAGATGAGACTAGATTTCAAGGCCATTTCATGGTTCTCACACTTACAAAGGGTATCATGGCCTCAATTTTGAAATGGAGTATGGTTATAGGATAGGTGAATTGAATCAAATTATTTTGGGTTGTTTCACATGTGTTTGATAGATATGGAGTAGAAAATTAATATTATAGGCATGGATGCCTAATTGAGGAGAGAAAAATGTAAAAAAAGGCACTTCCACTAGGATTATAGACATGAAACATTCCATGGAATTGTAAATACTTAATGGGTCCTCATATATAATCATATTTTGTCATTACAATGTGTACACTTCCCTATAAAATGAGGTTTACATGATTTTAGGGTTATAAGGAAAATATACCTAATGAAGCTTGAGGAGAAAAATAGAGTTTTGGGAGTTGTTTTAGGAACAAAAATGGATTTATTTAGGTCTGATAAGGTATTTTAGTGCCTTTCATGGAGACATAATTTCTTGAATAAGATGAACTCAAGTTTTGAGCCACTTAGACAAGGCTAGGTGTTGATGCCTCTATGTATACCAAAAATGTCTTCAATGTTTAAGAACACTTCTCATTTTAAAATTTTAGGAATCCAGAGCATGAGTAATAGGTTGTGGAAACTTGATGTTACCTATGGTGAAATAGAGGCATATCAATGTTTAACTTTCCACACAAATTTATGACAATTGATGGTTGGGAGCCATCATGGTCTAATCTATAAATTATAAGTATCTTTGTTAATGACTAGTGAATTATGACCTAAAATTAAGTTAAAAATTAATCTTGATGGATATTTATAATGATGTTTAAACTATAGTGATCTGGTGTAAAAAAGGAGCAAAGACAAAGGTAAGGAAGAAAGAAAATGAGTGATTACTTATCTTAGTCTCAAATATTATGACAAAGCATCAATTGCAACTGAGTATGAATTCAATCCAATATATAATGAAAAATAGCCTAAGATTATATTTCACTATATACCAAGCAAACATTGAAGGATAATGTAAAGAATCACAAGAACTAGATTTAATTTTAAAGATTTACTACTATAATCAAATAGGATTTTCAAATATGAATACAAAGCAAAATGAAATGAATCAAATCCAAGATCCTTCAACTAATATAGTGTATGCACAAATTATAAATCATGTGATTAGAAAATGAAATCAAATATTCAAATAAACAATTCAAATTTAAGACATAAAACTAGCAATTGAGAGAAAAGCTATGCTAGCAATTGACATATCAAATATGGAAAATCTTTGTAGAATTCCTTGATTATATTAGTTTCTCCAAGTGTAAAAAATTTTCTCAAAATTTTCTCTCTTTATAAGATGGTGAAACATACCTTTTATAAAACATTAAGGTAGTACATCGATCAGTTACAAGATACAAGTGTACAAAAGATAAGGATAGTTGCCCTTCCCTAGAAAGTTCTATAATACACTTCTATTTCACAATTACACTGACATAGGGGAAATATGATAATATACTAATATATTTATTAAAAAATAATATTCATATCTCAAATATTACAATGTTTTTATAAAATGAATATTAAATATTTGGTGGGCCAATTACTTTGGGGCTCCCCTATAGATCCTGCAGTAGTTCCATAACCTTCTAATATTGATCCTTGATTAGATCCAAATCCATAATAGGATTAAATAAGTATGCATCCTTATGATCACCTAAGTCATTTAAGTCTCTATCATCTCTAGCCATAGATTCCTTATTACTCTTGACCTCTATAATCTTTTCTTCCATTGTGAGGATCATGTCAAAGATTATGTTATTGTCCCTACAAAACTAGATTTGGATCTTGCTCTTAACTAAATGAATTACCAAAGTGACTCTATGTTTATATTCAACATCATCAATGATTCCAAGGGTTGAGGTCTTGGTAGGGTTGGCCAACATAGTAATAAGTAGATGCTTTATCTGGGCAATCAACTTTTCATCATCCCAAAAGAGTCTAGTCAAGTCTATTAACCAAGTTCTTAGACTCTATATTTTATCCACCACTATCCCTAATGTAACATTTAGGTGGCCTAGGATAATATATTTTAATTTTAGAAGCTTGTTCCCAATCCATATGCGGATGAGATCTCTCAACTTGGTCCCTACCTCTTGCAACTTTGCTATCATTCCTTTGACCACATTACTTTGGTGGATCAATGTATCTTACCTCATCTTAATAGATTATAAGGAATTGAAAATATAAAAAAATGAGGCTTGAAACATGTCCAAAATAACATCAAGCATATATAAAATGGATTGTGTCTCTAGGTTCTCTTATTTCCCAAATTTTGGATCATTTACTTCATTCCTTGGATCCTAGGCTTGGCCTAAGCTGACTAAGCATAAATTAAGATCTCAAAATCCTCCTCATTAATGGGATGTTATCTTGGCTATTTACATTCAATTGGGGTTAGAACTATAAATATTTCAACCTTTTGGAAGGTAAAATACTCAGTTCTTGGGATTAAATTAGATAGTGATGATTGGATCTGTATATGTTGGAGGCTATAAAACATCAACTCTTATGATACTAGATGCTCTCAAATAATATACTCTCTTCTTCTTTAGCCTAGTAGTGGCTATTATCATCCTCTCTTCTTCTCTCATCAGAGCTTTGATCCATGGCTTTATGTCATCATGCACCTTAATGTCACCAGCCTTTTTAAGTGCCCATGAGTGCGAGAGAGGGGGAATCTTCTATAATTTTCCATAGATGAACCAATAAAGTATGATTAGTCCATGGATGAGTAATTCCTCATTTTATACATTTACCTCACTAGTGGGGTGAGTGAGGGTAAATCTTGGCTTCTTCCTTGGTCTAACAGGGACCACCACTAACTCTACCTTCCTCTTCTCTTAGGGTGCCACTTGGAATATGTCAAGAGTGACCTCTTTTCCCTTCTCCTCTCTATAAACCCCTACTTTAACTTTTGTCTCTTTAATATTTTATTCCTCCTTATCAGTTCCATATGGTTTAGTAATCTCTCTTAGGGCACATTCAACTATTTCATCTAGTTTTAGGGCAATCATGTCCTGATACTCAACTAAATATGATGTATTTATGGTAGTGATGAAAATAAGGGCCATTCTCTATGTCTTTCTTCCAAATTTTCCTTTCCATATCCTTGCTCAATTTATCTCTAGGGTGGTGGTTTCTCCACTTGAGGCTATTGTTGAGGTGGTCTAGAAGATGAGGGAAACAAATGATATTTGAGAGGATACATCTGGCACACCTTTCCTACTAGTTTATCCTCACTTGTTAACTTGTGTTCTAGGTTAATTTTTAACCCTTTGAGCCTAGCCAACATTTTTTCATAGTTTTTTCCCTTATTGAAAATGGTGTCATGGACACTAATTTAATGCACATATACTATCTTTGGGAGCTATTTTGCCTTTAAATTATCACCCACTATATTATTGGGATCCCATAGTTTGAGCTCATCCAGTTGGAATCCAAATGAGTCCCTATGATTGGACATATCATCAACCTACTTCTAATATTGCATCATGGTCCTTCTAATGATTAGAGGAAAGGGGTGGAAATGACCTTTCCTCTTTTCCTTATAGACCCCATTAACATAATTAATGAGTTAGGAGGAAATTTCCTTCTCTACTAACTTACTAAGACCATACACATGTAATTTGTAACATTGTAACATGATTCCCTCAATTCAGATTACTATGCAATCTAGATAAAACTAGTTATCCACCATCATCTCTACGTATTTATTGATCAATGGGTGTACCCTTTCCATGGAATAACTTGTGATGGCCTCCACCAGATTAGGATATACACAATCATAGATGACTTACATGTAGTTCTTATATTTAAAGATGTGCAATTTTGAATAGTGGTGGGACATAGTGGTTTTTCCCTTAGGAGACAAATTTCTAATGATTAAGAAGTTTATGAAGGTAAATAGGCATCTAGAAAGTATGAAATCATATAAAATTACTTGTCTATCTTCCTTTTGATATCGGTGAACTGCTTGACTAGGAAGACATTGATCAAGTATCCAATTGGTGGGGTGAGCTTATCTTCCACCATGAAATATATATAGGGTACCTAAGTCCTATTTACATATGTGGTTAAATGGGATCCTAATGATCTATTTAATATGGTCATGATTACCTTGATCCCTTCCCTAAACATGACTATTAGGATCTTACCCTCAAAGTCTCTAAAGACATGGTTCCCTTGGTGTAACCATGGTTTAAGGATAGTATCTAGGTCTTTCTTGCTGGTCCATTCCCTAATTTTGGAAAATTTTACAATGAGCATTGTGATATTATAGTTTTTTTCAAATGTTTAAGAGTAAATGTAGGCTACCTTCTAATAATTACCTTCATTGAATATCCAATCATTATCTATCTTACAATCTAGGAAAATTGGATGAAGTACATCAATACAATGAATCACATTTGGTTTCAAAGAAATGTAATGAAGGTTGGTCATCTAAATGGTGATGAGGCCATAATGCTTCCTACTAACCATGGAAATTATTTATTCCTCCTTGGTGATGGGTTTTAGCTCTTCTATGGTGAAGAAGAGTTAATACAAATTATTATTTCAATTGTTTAGGGCCAAACAATCCAATTCCATGTCCTTAATGATTCTTCCTTCACCGTCTATGGATAGGTATATCTCTATTTATTATTTCAACTATTGCCTATGAGCTTCCATGGATTTTACCTCTACAAATTGCTCACTATCAAATAGTAATTAATCTTTATAAAATCCCTTTTGTGCTAAAAATGTAATTAATTTTATCTCAAATTGAATTATAACCAATTGAGTGTGTTTAGGTCTCTTTTATGTAGGGTTTAGGGTTTTAGAGCTTTAATGGTGGTAACTCCTCTATAATTTTGCTCATATGTGCTTGGGATTTGTTCTGGACCTTTTCCTTTATACCTTTTCATTTTTGAGCACATAAGATCTCTTATTTTATCCTTTTCTACTTGTGTGGCACTTATGTGGCATCAATCTAGACCTTTCATGGCATTTTTCATAAATGACTTTTGAGCACTAGCCATTGGAATTTAAAAATACCCCCTTTTATTTTGTACCATTGGATAAAGATCATGTGGGTGACCATGAACTATTTATCTTGATGTAGGTATGCATTTTAGATTGGCTCCTTTCAATACCAAGGCTCATAGTCATGCCCCTTGGTTTCTTCATGTGATTTTGAAAAGTATTAAGTGATTTTGCTCTATTGAGTCACAAAGGGAGATAAATCATGAACCATTAAATAATCTATTAGTTCCACTTAAAATATTCTTTCACCATAATTCAAGCCTATGGGCTCTCAGGATTCCGTTGAAAAGTCTATGGGGCCTTCATATTGTTAAATCATCCTCTAATGATGAAGCATGAGCTATTAATATATAAAGATTCCCAAACCTTAAGTTATCACATTATCAAGGTAAGGACTTAGGATTAAAATTCTTAGTTTAAGGTTTATTTCATGTTTATTAAACACAAAATAAACATTAGGCTAAAGTGTTTATGTCTACATTTTCTAGATTCATATAAAGGAGACCATGGCTAAATATTTTAGGCAAAAGTTTATGTTGTGTTAAATAAATACAATGTATAATTTGGGCTAAAAAATTTATGTCAAGTCCATATAACATGCTCAAAAGGATCAAAATGATATAATGACCTAATATATAAATATAGTTTTATTTTCCTAATGAACACACTAAAACCTTTGGTTAGAAGCATTTGGTCTAAGTTATAAGTTACAAACCATCTTTAAAATGAGACATACTATAGTTTTATAGTTAAGGTTTCACTATATTTTAACAAAATGCAATGGGGACTTTAATTTATAGACTTAAAATAAGTTCATTTTTCATATATTTGGACCATAATATCATTTCAATATTTGTAGATTGAAGATTTCAAGTGTTTTATCATATTTCAAGGGTTTCTATCAAAATTTTAGAGTGTATTTTTGTATTAAAGAAAAATAATTGATTATCTTAAATTTTATGGTCTCATGGAAATCAAATATGTCCTCTTAGACATCTAATAATGGTTGCTTGAATGCCAATTTTAAGTTGGTGAAAATTTTAATTTAATGGGCTTAAATTTCATGGTCATGTGGGTATTAAATACATTCATATGACCCAATGTGAGAGTTCCATTTGGCACTTCCATGGGCCTTCGCAAGATATCAGGTTAATTCACTCCATTAGATCAAGGTCTTGTGAGTAAGAAAGAGTTGTAAGATCATGATTTGGGAGATTTTTTATGATTAGTTTTTTTTGTTAGGAAGGATCCATTTGTTTTTAATCCTTGAATGTAAGGGTGCTATACGTTGATATTTTGGGCCTTCTGTAATCCATTAACCTTTCAATTGTGCTTTGCTTTATCCACTCAAGTCTTCATGATGAAGTGATAACTATTAGATGAAGGCTAAGGGTATAGCTTGGTTCAGGCTTCATGTCATTAGATCCTTTTCCCATGATGAAGCATAGATCATTAGATATTTTAATATGCATGGTATTTAAGTTAAATATTGGTCCTTTTTCATGCCATTGGATCAAATGTTGTGATGAAGTGATGATTATCAGATCTGCGAGAAGCAATAAGGTTAAGCTAGGATCCATTGTGAATAAAAGACTTAGGCTAAAATGTTAGTTCTAAGGTTTCATTCATATTAGTTAACATGATGGTGACTTAGGATTAAAACTTTAGGATAAGCTTATGAATCAAAGGGGCCAAGTTAGGAAATACTAAAAAGGGACACTATAAAATGAATATTAGACTTAGTTAGAAATATAAACAACTTAAAGGGGAAATAAAAAAGGGTACCTAAGCATATTTTTGTTAAGATTTAGTAGTGTTACAAAACAAAATTATTATTTAAAAATGAAGTTTACGCTTAAGTCCAAAATGGATTTTTAAAATGTTCCTGCTAATATAATGTTTGCCCATATTAAAATTTGAACTAAGGGTTTGCCAAGATTTTGGAATGTGAATTTATTAGGAAGAACACCATGAAAATTGCAACTAAAAGCCATGAAGAACATTTATTAGCAATGCTAGACAATATTAAATTGAAACATAATAAGTAATCTTACTTTTGATAAAATGGATTATCTTCAAATTCTAAAAATGATCCTAACATGCCATATTTTCATGTTTAATATTTTGGGTTTCTCAAAGGTACCAATTTTTGAAAAATGGGGTTATGTTGGCCTCAATAAATGGAAACTCATGGGGGAAACATAGAAATATTTTAGAACCTAGAGACTTTGATTTAGACAAATAATTAGGTCATCCACTCCACTTGATCAATATCATTATCTAGATCAGATTATGGTTGAAACAAACCTTGCACTTGTAGAATCAGGGTTAAATATCAAGACATAGACATACTATTTGTATGAGTTTATTCCACTTACTATTTTCCATGGAGTTCAAGAAACAACTTCTAAGGTTAATGTCCTTACTCATTAATACTAACTTGGAGCATGTTTAGATATCCATTAATAACCATGATTTTTGCTCAAGAAAGGCTTGGTCATTGCTCTGATACCAACCAAGCAATCATAGACTTGATAAATATGACTATGTATCCACTCATGGCCTTGATCCACTCCTAACCAGGCATCCATAGACCCTATGGAGATTACTAGAATCACCTATGCTTAAAAAGCTTTTAATTTTGCATTGAATCTTCATTTTATTACATTCTTTAGACCTCTATGCTTTCAGAAAAGTTGTGAACTAAGGTAGCCTTGTTGCAAGATTTGGTCAAGTTTTTAATCTCTATATAATCACCTATGGTTGAAACCCTTATCCTAAGCAAGGATGTCGATTAAGTTCTAGTGTGGCTATGTAATAATAGTTTGAGTTCTCAACTTGTAATTATAAATCTTCTTAAAAATAATAGGTCATAAAAATATATAATGTTCTCATGGAATAATTTGTCTTTTCATTTTTCTTTACCTATTTCTTTAAATTACAACATTAGGATTTCATTCTAAGAACCATGTTCAGCATATGTATGAGGTACACGCCAGCATTTTTTAATTTTCAGAATTTTCAAGTAAATTACCTAAATTTGAGCTTATGATTGTCTAAAATGATTTATTAGAATCAAGGAACTAGGAAAAAAGAAATAAAAAGGAAATAGAAAGCAAAAAATATACATAAGCTTATATACAAATAAGGGATATGAATGAAAAAAAAAAAAAAACCAACCATACAACCTACACTAAGTCTAACCATCTTATAGTTTACTCCATAAATATCTTAGGAGGAGGAGCAAAGAAGTAGTGCTTGAGGTACTATCCATTGGTGGGCAATGTGAACTCTACTCCTATATCCTTGAGCTTGATGGTGTTGTTCCCTAGTGTTTCTACAATCTAATAGGGGCCAATCCACAAAGGTGTGAATTTTCCATGTTTTGCCTTAGGCTAAGATGATTTGTACCAAAGGAGAACTAGCTCCACTTGTTTGAACACCTTAATCTTTGACCTTTTATCAAAACATATTTTCATTGTGGTTGATGCCTACTAAAATTACAAAAGGCTTTCTCCCTTGCATATTCCATCTAAATTATGTCAATCAATCTTGAGTCTACTAATTTCTTACCCTCTTTCATATATTCCTACATAAATTTATATATGGGAAACATAAGAGTGATAGGAAAGATTGGTTCTTGGACATACACTAATATAAAAGGTTATGCCTTGAAGGATTTTTTAATATTGATCCTATCTACCCATAATGCATACTTGAGTAACTTATGTCAAGTCTTAGGTTTGTCTTAAAAAAAATTATTGATTGCTTTCATCAAATTTTTATTAGTAGACTAAAACAATCCATTCCCTTGGGGAAATGATTACAAGCAAACATCAGAGAGATACCATTATCATCAGCCCATTCAGTCATCTCTATGGATGTAAATGCAGATCCATTATCACACACTAGAGAGACTAGAGTTCCAAATCTAGTGAAAATATTTTCTTCTAGGAAATGATCACTTCCTCCATCCTATATTTTTTGGTGGATACAACTTTAGCCCACCTTGTATAATAATCTATGGTAGTCAAGATTAATTTGTGACCTTTAGATGAATTTGGGCTGAACACTCCTAGAAAGTCCAACCCCCATTATGTAAATGGATTGTCAACCATGATTGGATATAAAAATCTAGAAAAGTGGCATTCTCTCACATGTTTGTGATCATTTTTTAAGATAGTTGGCCAATAATAGCTAGTTCTAAGAATCTTATATGCAATAGTCTTCATGGATGGGTGTCCATTGGCAAACTTCTCATGAAAGGTACTCATGATTTTAGTAGCTTCCTTTCTTGAAACACACCTAAGGTGGACTCCCTCAAAGTTTTTTCTATATAAGACTCCATTATTGATTAGATAATGAGAAACTTTGAGCCTTAGATCCATCTTTTGCTCCCTTGTCAGTCTTGTAGGATAGGTACCATTGATTAGCAAATGGATAATAGAATCATACCACTTATTAGATTGAACGTCCTACTGATCTACTTGCATAATACTTTGCCTAGGGATAGTATTAGCAATAATCTAGATCAGAACTTGGAACCTCACTAATTTTTCTATATTCATCTCTATGTCATATTCCTATAAAACTAACATCCACTTACCTTTGCATTTTTCCAGCTCATTCTGACTTAACATAAGCCTTGTGGTAAGTTTAGGTAGAATAACATGCACCTTATTTCTAAAGATGTAATGCCTAAATTTATTTACTACCTTTAATAATGCATATTCTTTCTTATTAATTAATGAATAGTTAAACCTTGACATTCTTAAAATTAGAGCTCATAAAATCTATTGGGTGATCATACCCATCAATTTTTTGAGTCAATATAACAACCATGGTATGATCAGAGGCAAATGAATAAAGGTATAAGTCCTTTTCAAATTCAATATTTATTAGGACTAGAGTCTAACTAATGGCCTCCTTAATGTCATTGAATGCCTTTATATATTATTCATTCCATGAGACCTTGGCATCCTTCTTTAGCATGTCATTTAGTGGCTTAAAAATCTTTGCAAAGCCATAAATGAACTTTATTTAAAATTTTATCTTACCAAAAAATGACTTTAACTCTTTTCTACTATTTGGAGGTTCTATTATAGATATGGCTTCCACTCTTTTAGAATATATATAAATCCCATCCTTGATCATAATATGTCCCAACAACATACCTTTAGTAACACAGATAATACTTTTCTTAAGGTTTAAGGAGATCCCATACCTTTTACATCTTTCAAACACTTGATTCAAATGCATGAAGTGATCTTCCCTATTTGAAGAGAAAACTGTTAGATTATATGTATAAATAATGATACGTTTACCTATCAAGACTTGGAAGGCATGGTCCATGGCCCTTTGAAATATATCTCCCAAATTTATTATCTAAAAGGGACTTACTTTGTAATCAAAGTTTCTCCACTTGGTGGTGAAATCTATCTTCATCCTATTTTCTTTATCAACTAATAAATGGTTATAAACTAAAAATCCATCAAGAAAAGACATCATGACTGAACTTGAAACAACTTGAATTACCTAGTCCATAGAACGGAGAGGATAGTTATCTTATTTAGATGCTTTGATTAAGTTCCTAAAGTCAATACAGAGCCTAATTTCACCATTATTCTTCCTAACTAGCACAAAATTAGCCACCTAGGTAGAATGCCTAATGGGGAAGACTATCCTATCATCCAATAGCCTCTTAACCTCTTTAAAAATCATTATTTCTAAGATAGGGTTTATAGGCCTCCATTTCTACCTAAATGGTTCAAATTTTTATTTAAGAGGGATGGTGTGAGTGATGACCCTTGGATCAAATATCTTTAAGGTATCATAGGACCATGGTATGAAATCCCTGTATTGGGTAAGGAGCTCTTTGGCTTTTTCATTCTCAATGTTTGTGCAAGATTTTGTAATGTTTACTCATTAGGGTTGATCTTGGAGAACAAGATCAATAACATTATAGTTTTTCCCACTTATTTTGGGAATATTAAAAATTTCATCCAATTGTCCTAATCAAATAGTCTCTCTAAAGCAATCATCCCCTTAGGGATCTTGTTGTTAATCAACTGAATGACTTTACCATCAAACTTGTCCTCCTTAGGTGCATTTTCATTAGTCTTATCAATAATATGAGCATAAAATTATTTTAAATTGGTCTTGAAATCCAATATCTATTGATCGTCATTGAAAACTTGAAAATTGTTAACATTATTAGACACTAAAGGATAAGGAATTAACTCAATGCTAAAATTGGGGGAATCTTGGTTGGGCATAAGATTCGCTATAATAGATGCTAACTCATTAACAACTTGGTTTAATTTTCCTAAGATAGAGGTACTGCTAAAATAATTAAAGGACTCAATCAAATCCCAAACCCTAAACATATATTTTTTAAGGTATGAGAGCTTGCATTGGTACTAGCTTATTACTTGTTTGACCATTAGTTTTGAATCCCCATAAACTAGTAGTTCTTTGACCTTATTCTTTATATCAAATTTTAAACCTAGGATAAGATTTTCATATTCAATAATATTATTAGTGAAAGGGAATTAGATTATATATGGAGCATGTTATTTCTTACAAATAGGGTTAGTAAGGACAATGCCCACTCCAAATCCAACATTACACATAGCACCATCAAAATGTAATTTTCATAATCCAAGAACAACATGAGAACTCTTGGCATCACATACCTTATCATTATCTAGGGTGAAAACACCTAAGTTTGATTTAATAATTTTCACCCTTTCTTTCATAACATTATACTTAGTGATCATGTATTTCATCCATTTCTCTCTCTTAACTTTGATCTAATTAGGAACACCCTTTTAAGGTAACCAAAAATGTGAGAAATGAATGGACATGTAACCATTCAGAGCCTTGGTCCACTCCCTTGTTAACCAGATTCCATAAATATTAGGTATATTAACAACTTGAATATCAATGAATTGATGCACTCTAGGTTCAAAATCTAACTTCATATAAACATTTAACAACTCCCCAATTACCTTAAATCTAGATTTGTCTAACTAATTTACAAAACTATCAAACTTAATAAGGGTTAGGCCAAGTTGTTTGCATATACCTACTAGTAGGATTTTGGTAGATGCATCAGAATCCAACAAATAATTATGAAAATTCTTATTGAACATCTTAATAGTGAGTAAGAAAGGGGGAGATTCAGCTTTGGCTTTATGCATAGTCACATTGGTATGGTTTACCTTGGGTGGCTTGTTGGACTTCTTTAATAAGGATTCTAAAATAAGGTCCATTTTCTATATGATATGTGTTATTTCATTTAAATTGATATTATTCTTTATCTTCTTTAAATCCTTAACTATATTATATCCAATTTTATTATAAGAACTAGGAATATCAACATTGGGTTTAGAAGTACTCCCTTTAGGTGGTTCTAGATTTTTGCTTAAAGAGGTGTTCGAAGGAGTTCCAAAGTTGTTTGGACATGTTAAGGTAGTTAAAGGATTCCTCTATTCTCTATTCCTTAAGGTATAGGGATCTCACCAAGTTCATTCTCTTCTTGGAAAGGGAAATTAAAAGTATCCACCCTGAAGCATTGATCATATGACTTAGATCCAAAAGTACATGCTCAATTATCCTTGTTAGAGACTACTTCAAATGTATCTAATTATTTCTCTAAATCCTCAAAAGATTTGTAAAAATCAATGTAGTCAACCTTACCATGCTTGGCTATATAATGAACTCTATAATAATTAGTTAATATAATATTATTAAGGTTAATGCCCATGGTCTTCTTTTTAGAAGATGGTTGATTATTCCTTTTATTATGGAAACTATCATTATAAAATCTATTATTTGGCCTATTATACCTTTGAAATCATAATTTTATACCAGAGCTTATAGCAGTATTTCCAATATTTTTTTGCACTGGAGAAAATCAGTGCTAACTTTTGGACCCTTTTTAATATAGATTCATTCTCATTTTTAGGAGTCTCATAATTATTCACCTGGTTATTATTAGTAGATGGTATTAAAGACATTTGATAATTCATATTGAAGCCATTAGTAGGATGACTCAAGGATAATTGATTTATGTTTGGGAGTTCATTTAAGCCTGGGATATTTTGCTTATTGTTTGAAAAGATGTTCAGAATGGGCATATGTGCATTATTGTTTGGAATATAATAGTCCATTTTTACCTAGGGATACATCTAATCATTTATGGTCACTACCTTTAAATAATCCCTAGCTAATGAAGTTATATCTAGCATGGATCTCTTCAAAAATATAGTTCATGAGATCTACTATATCCTTATATATTTAAAGAGCTAAAACATCATTAGGCTTATAGGGTTCTATGGTCTTGTTATACATTTTCTAAAATATAGCTTCAAAAGACTAAATAGGATCAATTGCATCTCTTCTAATGGTAGTGAACTGATGGTAAATAACACAAGGACTAATAATCTTACCAAATTGATCTATAAAAACATTCATGAAACCATCCTAATTAGTGATGTAATTATCTATCAAGTTCAATAACCATTCATAAGCATCATCTTTAAACGTAAAGGGGAATAACTTATAAGCCACATCCTCGTGCACAAAATTTATCAACCTTAAGGTAGATTTAAAATATTTTATGTGCTCTTTAGTAGTTACTATACCCATTAGAATAAATGTAGGCAAACACTTCTTAGATTTATACAAGAGATCATGTAACACACTTGGCACATTAATTGAAGAATCTCCAACTAAGCCATACCTAGATGAAGTTCAAAGGCAAAGGTACCTTAAAGAGGTGATGTTGGAATTTTTTTGGATCTCCTGTATTTACTTTGTCATGTTTAGACTTTCTATGAACCTCAAGTTTAGGCAAAGGTTCCCTTATTTCTGAGTGTGATCTGGTTTGAAAATTTGCTAATTTTAGCTCGAAGGTTGAAGATCATATTTTAAATATGATGTGTTAGGCTAATATCTATAAGGAACAAGGATTAAACCTATACATTATGCTCATTTTGAAAATATTATGTAAAGAATAATAAAGGACATTGGTCTTTGCCTTAAATAGCTCAAAAATGTATCCAATTATACTAATATGATCTCTCTTTATATTTTTAAGCTCAAATAAACTTAGATATATGATATATAATGCCACTCTTTGATCAAAAAAGGTCATCCTAACCTCAAATACTATGGATTTTTAAAACTTAAGCTAAATTTACTGAAAACAAGCATCAAATCTCAAAGAACCTTAATCTTTGCCTAAGGAATCACAAAGATATGTCACAAACTATAAATATCAATGATATTTATAATTATAAGCAAATAATTTACTCAAAAACACAAATATACACTAATCTTAGATCAAAACATGCTAAGGTTAACAAAGATTGAAAGAATTCATGAACGGGTACTCCTTCTAGCACCAATAGAGACCTATTGATGCATCTATGTGTAACATAGATGTCCTCAATGTTTAATAATGCTTCTCATTTTATAGTTAAAGGAATTTAGAGCATGAGTGGTAGGTTGCAGTAACTTAATGTTACTTATGTTAGAATAGAGGCAAAGCAATGTTTAACTATCCACATAAATTTATAAAAATTGATGGTTGGCAGCCATCATGGTCCAATCTATAAATTTTAATTATCTTTGATAATTATTAGTGAATAATGACCTAAACATAATACAAAAATTAATCTAGATAGATATTTATAATGAATTTTAAACTATAGTGATTTGGTCTAAAAAAAGGAGTAAGGAAAAGGGTAAGGTAGAAAGAAAAGGAGTGATTACCTATTGTAGTCTCAAATATTAAGACAAAGCATAAATTAAAACTAATAATGAATTGAAACCATTATATAATTAAAAATAGCCTGAGCTTAGATTTCACTATATACCAAGAAAACATCAAAGGATAATGTAAAGAATCACAAGTAATAACCAGGTTTACTTTTAAGGATTTACTACTATAATAAAATATCATTTGTACATCTAAATATAGAGAAAAATGAAATGAAATGAATTCAAGATCCTTTAGCTAATCTAGCATATGAACAAATTAGAAACCTTTTGATTAGGAAATGTAACCTAGAATTCAAAGAAACTATTGAAATTTAGGACATAAAACTAGAAATTAAGAGAAAAGCTATGTTAGCATTTGACATATCAAATATAGACAATCTTTGTAGAACTCTTTGATTATATTAATTACTTCAAGTATAAAAAAATTTCTCAAAATTTTCTTTCTTTAAAAGATTGTGAAACATGCATTTTATAGAAATATAAGGTAGTACATTGGTTAGTTACAAGAGATAGGTGTATAAAAGATAAGGACAATTGTCCTTCCCTAGAAAGTTCTATAATACACTTGTCTTTTACAATTAGATTGACCTAGGAGCAATATGATAATAGATCATCTACTCTTTTGTTATCTTGCCTTATAGTGGCCAGTATCCTCCTCTCTTCTTCTTCTCTCATAAAATCCTTGATCCATGCCTCAATGTCATCATGTACCTTAATGTCACCAGCCTTTATTAGTGCCCATGAGTGGGAGAGAGGAGATATTCTATAATTTTCCATAGATAAACCAATCAAGGATGATTGGTCCAGGAATGGGGTATTATTCACTAAATAGATTGATCTCATTGGTGGGTTGAGTTAGCGTCAACCTTTGCTTTTCCTTGGTCTAATAGGTACCAATGCCAACTCTACCTTCCTCTTCTCCTAGGGTGCCACTATGACTATGTCAATAGAAACCTTTTTTCCCTTCTCCTCTGTAGGATCCCTTACTTGGACTTGTGTCTCTCTAATCTTCTTTTTCTCCTTATTATTTCCATATGATTCAACAAGATCTCTAAGGGTACCTTTAACTATTTCATTTGGTTCTAAGGCAATAATGTCTAGATACTCAAGTGGAGATGGAGATATTTGGGGTAGTGTTGAAGATGAGGGCCCCTCTCTAGGTCTCTCATCTAGCTTTTCCTTTCCATGCACTTCCTCAATTTCTATCTAGGGTGGTGGTTGGTCTACTTGAGGTTATTAATGAGGTGGTCTAGAAGATGAGGTAAATAAATGATATTAGAGAGGATGCATCTACCACACCTCCCTCAGTGTTTTATCCTCACCTATTAACCTATTCTCTAAATCAATGTTGTACCCTATAATCCTAGACAACACTTCTTCATATTTATTTGCCTTGATGTAAATGGTTTTATATAAACTAAGCTAATGCACATATACTAGTTTCGAGAGTTATTTTGCCTTCAAATCATCACCCCTTATACTCTTGGGATCCCACATTTTTATCTCATCTAATTTGAATCCAAATGAGTCCCTATGCTTAGACATGGTCTCAACATCCTTCTAATCTTATAGCACAGTCCTTCCAATGATTAGAGGAAAGAGGTAGAGAAGACCTTTCCTCTTTTACTTGCAGACCTAATCAACACTACTGATGATTTGGGAGGCAATTTCTTATTATGCTAACCTACAAGGAACATACATAGGCAATTTGTATGGTTGGGACATGATTCCCTCAATTTAGATTATTGTCTAATTTGGATAAAACCAAATATCCCCCATCATCTCTACATATTTCTTGATCAATGGGTGAACCCTAGGCATGGAACAACCTATAATGGTCTCCACTAGAGAAAGATATACATAGTCATAGATGAATTTCATGTTGTTTCTATATTTGAAGATGTGTAATTTTTAATAGTGGTGGAATATAGTGGTTTTGACCTTAGGGGACCAATTTCTAATGCATGGGAAGTTGATAAAGGAAAGTAGTGCATATAGAAAATATGAGATCATATGAAATTGCTTAGATGTCTTCCTTTTTATATTGGTGAAGTGGTTGGCTATGAATACACTAATCAAGTCTCCAATTAGAGGGGCGAGCTTCTCTTCCAACATGAAATATACATAGGATACCTAGGTCTTGTTTACATATGTGGTTGAGGGGGCACTTGATGCTCTATTTAACAAGTTTAAGATTACCCTGATCCTTTCCCCAAATTGGACTATTATAATTTTACCCTCAAATTCTATAGATACATGGTTCCTTTGGTGCCATCATGGTTTTGAGATAGTATCAAGGTCAAGCTTGCCAGTCCACTCCCTAATTTTGAACAAGTCTACATGGGGTATTAGGAGCTTGTAGTATTTTGAGGGCCAAAGGGAAAATGTAGGCTACCTTTTCATAATTTCCTCCACAGATGATCCAATTGTTATATATCCTTTAGTTTATGAAAATTAGAGGAAAAAAATAAATACAATGAAGTACCTCTAGTTTCACAGCAACATAATGAAGTCTAGCCATCTGAATAGTGACCAAGTCTAATGATTCCTACTAATTGTAGTAATTATTTATTCCTCCTTGATGATGGGTTTCAGCTCCTTTATTGTGAAGAAGAACTTTGACGAGTTCTTGTTTTCATTATTTAGTGTTGTAATGTCTAATTTAGTGTCCTTGAATATTCTCCCTTTATTGTATGTGGATAGGTAGAACTCTATTTCTTCTTTTAATTATTTCTTGTGAGATACTAAGGATTTTTATTCTAAAAATTACTCACTATCAGTCATCAATTTATCAATTAAAAATATCCTTTGTGATTAAAAACATAATTCCACTTTTCCTAGATTGAATTGTAACCAATTAAGCTCACTTATGTCTCTTTTATGTAAGGTTTAGGGTTTTAGATCTTTAATGGTGGTAATTTCTCTAGCAGTTAGATCATACATGCTTGAGATTTGTTTTGGACTATTGCCTTTATACCTTCACATTTTTTATCACACAATATCTCTTATTTTGTCCTTTTATACTTATGTGGTACTTATGTGGCATTGATCTAGACCTTTTGTGGCATTTTTCATAAATGTCTTTTGAGCACTAGTTATTGGCATTTAAAAATACCCCCCTTTTATTTTGTACCTTTGGATGAAGATCCTATGGGTGACTAAAAACCATTGATCTTGATTAGCGTCCTTTTTTTTATTAGATCCATTTATTACCAAGATTCATAGTCATGTCACTTTGCATCTTCATATGATTTTGAAAAGTCTTCATTGTTTTTACTTTGTTGAATCATGAAGCATGACAAAGCATGAACCATTGGATCATCTGTCAATTATACTTCAAATGTACTTTCACCATGCACCAAGATCATGAGATATTAATAATTCATTGAAAAATATATAGGGCCTTCCTACCATTGGATCATAATCTCATGATGAAGCATGAGTCATTGATCTATAAAGACGGCCAAGCTTTATGTTAGCACATTATCAAGGTAGGGACTTAGGATTAAAATTCTTAGGTTAAGGTTTATTTAGTGTTTATTAAAAATGAAATAAACTTTATGATAAAGTGTTTTTTCTTTAATTTTAGGATTAATACAAAGGATACCATGGCTAAATATTTTAGACCAATATTTACATTGTGTTAAATAAACCCAATCTTTACATTTAGCTACAATATTTATGTCAATTTCGTAAAACAAGCTCAAAGGGATCAAAATGATATAATGAGCTAATGTCAAAATAGATTTTTATTTCATTAATGAACACACTATAACATTTGGTTAGAAGCATCTAGCCTACGTTCTATGTTATAAATACTCTCTAAAATGAGACTTAGTATAATTGTATAGTTTAAGGTTCATGGTATTTGAACAAAATGTAATGGGGCCCTTAAAGTATAGACTTAAAATAAGTTAATAATTTATACATTTAGACCATAATATCATTTTAATATTTTTAAATTGAATATTTATAGAATTTAATCATCTTTTAGGGGCTTTCAGTCATCTATAAATTAATTCATGAGATTTCTAGAAACATTTTGAAATATATTTTAGTCTTTAAGTAAAATAATTCATTAGCTTAAATTTTATGATCTAAAAGACATAAAATACCTCATGGACATACAATTAAAATCATGTGAACATCAATTTTAATTTGGTGAAACTTTTAATTGAATGGGATTAAAGTTGATGGTCATGCGGGCATCAAACACATCCTCATAGATGTCAAATGATGGTTGTGCAAATGTCAAATTTAATCTCATCAAATTATTGTGACCCAATGAAAGAGTTCCACTTGACACCTACATGATCTTTCCTAAGAACTTTCAACTAATGCATTCCATTAGATTGAGGTCCTGAAATTAAAATAGAGTTATAGGATTGTGATCCTGGAGCTTACTCATGATTGGTTATTTTTATTAAGCAGGACTAATTTATTTTTCATCCTCAAATTTTAAGTATACCATGTTTGAATCATGTGGGACTTTTATAATCCTTTTACCTTTTAATTATGCCTCACTCCATTTAATCAAATCTTTATAATGAGGTGAGAACCATTGGATGAAGGCTAAGGGTGCATCTTGGTCAAGGACTTTGCACCATTGGATCCCTTTCTCATGATGAAGCGCATATCATTAGTTATTTTAATATGAATGTTATTTAATTTAAATATTGTGCCTTAATAAATCTATTAGATCAAATGTAATGATGAAGTGATGGTTCTTAGATTTGTCAGAAGCAAAAAAGTTAAGTTAAGATCTGTGGTGAATAAAATACTTAGGATAAACTGCTAGTGCTAAAGTCTCATTCATATTAATAAACACGATGGGGCCTTATGATTAAAACTTTAGTATAATCTTATGAATCAAAGGGGACATGTTAGTAAATGTTAAAAAGGGACCTTGTAAAATGAATATTAGACCTAGTTAGAAACATAAACAACTTAAAGGGGGAAATAACAAGGGGGACCCAAGCATATTTAAGGATAAACTTTAGTAGTATTACAAAAAACAAATAAGCTTTAAACATGAAGTTTATGCTTAAGTCCAAAATGGATTTTTAAAAGGTTCCCACCAATATAAGTCATGTTAATATTCAAATTTAAATTGAGGGTTTTCTAGGGATTTGGAATGTGAATTTATCAAGAAGAACAACATGATACCTTCAACTAAAATCCATGAAGATCATTTATTATAAATGTTAGACAATATTAAAGAGAAAAATAATAAATAAGCCTGGTTTTGATAAAGTGGATGATCTTAAAATTCTAAAAATGATCCTAAAATGCAATATTTTCATGTTTAATCATTTGGGTTTCTAAAGGGTCCCAATTTTCAAAAAATGAGGGTATGTTGGCCTTAACACTAGGCATGGGAGATAAAGGAGTTTGAAGACACTTAGGCATATTAATGATTATTTCTACAAAAATGTTAGATCTTAGGTGTTTTCAAATGTAACAAGTGTGTAAAATGAGATTTCTAAAATCATATCATGGTGATTTTACGATTTAAAAGTCCATTTGTCACTTCTCATATACAAATAAGGGTAATTTTGAAGAGTTGTTCAAGGTGTCAAGCTATGTTTTCAGCTCCCATGCCACTTGGATGATGGATCATCTTCAAATGATATAAATATGTCCTTGGAAACCTATTCAAATAGTTTATAACTATGTATTGTTTGTAACTTCCATGTGGACACTTGGAAATATTCTCCTTCTACACCCCTGTCCCTCAATTCTCTATATAAGTTTCCACTTTTGACCTTGTAATACATCCACATCTGATATGAAGAATACTTGATAGTTTGAGTACTAATTTTTCCTTTGAATAAAATATTTTACTCTACTTTTACGTTCTAATTTTTTTATTTAACTGTGTCAAGTATTTCATGTTTGAATGGCAAGTGATAATTGTCCCTCCTTGTATTCATCTCACTCTCTCATGATTTGTGTAAGTAATGTACCTTATAACAAGTCACATGATGTGTAGTTAGTTGTTTTATGTGCCTTTAAGTGTAAATAATGTTATAATTTTATATGATCATATCTACTATTCATCTACCTTGAGAAATACATTACATCTTACCTTTATATTGATAGACTTATGTTAAGAGAACATTGGTTAATGAGATTAGTTTTGAAAATTGCTCTTTCATACTAAATGTTCAATTAGTCTTATGGAGTTAATCTTGGTGTATAAACTATACTATGTTAGCATTAATCTCCTTATATAACTTTTATTTAAAATAATTTAGATTATTGCTAGTTGTAGGTGTGGTGTAATGGATCTAACCCTTTAATATATAGACTCATCTCTCCTATAGGTCACCAACAACTTGAGAGATATTTCCATGTTACATCAGATTTAAGGAGGCTAGAGTAGACCTCATTAATGTGAAAAATTAATTGATAAAAATCACGATGTGGGTTTCCCATTTTTAATCCTTCATAAGGTAAATTACACATATAACCAACATGTTATCAATTTCAAACTTTACCTTAGCATGTAGGTTTGGGTTCATTCTGTATGGTTGCTTGTTCATGGGCCTCATGCCATTAATCAATATGATATTAATTTTTCCAAAGGAGTAATATATCCCATTGATTTATATGTGTCTATTTGAAAAAAATTATTGGAATTCATAACTTAGTTTTATGATTTGTGTCAGTTATGCATCACTCTATTAATAGTTACTTTAGGTTCTTATTTTAATTTGATGTTCACCTTAATTATATTTAAGGGCTCAAATTTGTGCTTTTGTTGATAATATTATGTGTTAGTTCATTCATAATCACCCTAATAATATTTATCTCATAAAGTGATAGGGTCAACCTCTTTGGACTCTTCCTCCTTTTTAATCACCAATGTATGTCATTAAGTCAGAATCCTTGAATTGCATGTGATCCAAACTAATTCATCCTCCCATTTTTATTTTTTTCCATCTTTGTTTCATTAAATAACTTAGGTAGGGTGATATAATTCTCTATACACTTCTTCCTAACCTATTCATCAATTATAGCCTTATCTTTTAGGATAATGCAACATATGTACTATAGGGGTCAACTAGCCCAAATTAGGTTAGGAGAAGGAGAAAGTATAGATGAAATTATCCTTAAAGGAATTCCACTAAATATTTTCATGCCACATATAATTAAAATTATAATATGTTTGGGATCAAGACTTTAAGTTTATATAAAAGGAATGAACCTATATCTCTTTAGAGAAATAAGTTGTGATCCTTGTCCAATTGTATTCACAAACCATGGGTTAGAGATTCCACTATTGGTGGGAAATCATTTGTAGTCATTTATAATCTAAAATATATAGAATATTTCATCTATAAACTTGGCCCAATTTCAAAGACCTGGCTTGTATGTATCCTACCAACACATGATGACTTTATTAAAGTATATATTAGGGAACCTATGTGATCCTTTTGCTTAGGAACATAGGCCTAAAAATCAATTGAAATTATGTCAACACTTTTGGAAACACTATATAAATTAAAATTATAAATTCAAAATTTACCTATATAAAATAATTTCTTTACATTAGATGTGGTGCATGACATCCAAGTCTTCTTTCTACTGAGAGAAAGATTGACACTTTTACATAGAGCCTTTCGTGCACTATGGAACTGGGTTCTTGATCAAACTAAAAAAATATACTAGTAATTAACTTCATATGAATCATGTTCTCATTACTTATATGAAATACTTATGGTATATAAAATAGACTGTGCCTCATCATATTTTTTATTCCTTCCCCACCTGGATCTAAATTTTATACCTTTTATGTTTTGATTTTATATATGTTGATTTTATCATCAAATTAAAAAATATAAACATAGGTAGTTCCTTGGTCTCTTGATAATGGGGAAAACACACACTCTTTTAAATTATTTAAGATAATTAAGTAATTCTTGAAGTGTGAATATACATTATTATCATAACACTAAGGTATACCAATAAAATTTTGATAGTTTCCTATGCCAACAAGACTAACAACCTCAAAGTCTAGTCAAAAAATTTAACCTAGTATCTTGATATGATAATTTTATATAACTACCATACGCTAGGATAAGTTTTTTTTCATGAACATAACATGGGTCAATGGTTATAGGTTAAGTTTACACATCTATCACCAAGCATATCTTTTGATAATGTTGAATTTTGTGCTGATTTCCAATAGAATGTTACGTACTGACTATTTATTGATGTTTACATACATAAAGACTTTCATTCATAGCCTAAATTATGGGTTTTAATTACTTTTTTACATCATGATAAATTTTTTGTTGTTACATCAATGGGTTTCTTTATTATGTATATAAAAATTAATATTCCATACCATAGGAATCATCCCTTTGATAACGTGTAGAGATAATACTTTGGCTAGATTGTCCTCTTCTGTCAATTTTATTATATTTGGGTTTGGAGATCATTTTTTAAAATTTTATTTGAAGTCTCACACATGTTGTATTTCACCCTAAATTTTTTTAATAATAAGTATATGTTCAAAAAGAACATATTTCTAGCATGATTTATTTATAGAGGGTGTTATAGAAGGTTCATATCACACCACCTTTATTTAATATCTTCATTCCTCATAACTCTACCTAAACTTATCAGTGGGAGTAGTTTTGGTTGTGTAGTTAGACCACTATGAGTTATTATCTAAAACATGGGCCTCAAATCATTCTCATTTTTTATCTTTAGTACCCTTTGTTCCAAGTTACACTCAAGCCTAATCATACCATCACCCTTCCTAGACATCTATTTATGGGTTAGATTTACATACAAGTATGAGTATTATTTGACCTTTTGGTTACCTTAGTAGTACCTATTATCAAAATATGACAAAATTTTGACCTCTATGAGTCCAAGTTTATTTCATGTCCACCTTCTCATATAAGTATCTGTAGCTTCTCAAAATTTATCAATAACTCTTTAATTGCTAAATCATGAGTTTAAACACATTTGTAGTCACCTCAGAGAAATTAAGGTTTCTTAGCATAAATTAAGGTTATTTTTGATGTTAAGGTTTCTATTATTACCAATGGGGGAATTTTAAAATCTAATTTATTGCATAAGTTATCATATGGGGTGAATAATAGTCCCTATAAGTATTATAAGGTATTGGTCAAATGAAATGTCCACTCTGTGAGGTCATCTAGTTTCATTAGCTTTCTATACACTTGAAACTACTTATTAAGGATTCTAAAGTCATTTAGAAGAATAATATGAAGTATGGTACATACAAATGCTACTTTTAAATCATGAAATGAGGTTTTATAATGTTCTTAATGTTAGAATAAGGTAGAAGTTAGTTAGAGCTTGCAAGTTCAATGCTCAAAGAAGAAGAAATCAAGATAAAGGGTGTATTTTTTTATAATTTATATAGTCATGTTGAAGAGTCAACATATGAAAAGTGACACTCCACCTTATTTAGGAATTTTAAATGTTTAGATAGGTTTCATAGGTTCAAAACTGGTAAAATACTCAATTTTTACTTCATCAAGTCCCTTGGTAACTTTGTAAGAGTCATATGTGAATATTTATTCTATATAAAATAGAGAGAGATGGATCTTGAGCTCTTCACCAGGTATGGGAAACCCAATGGTATTGAGATTAATTACATTAATCTTGATTTCAATCTCCTTGTGAGAAAATACTTATAAAGTAAACTACTTGGAAAAGGCTCTAAACCACACTGATTTAACTTATTTGGGGAATAATGGAGTTTTATTTATATAATAGTTAAGGGTCTAGATTTATAAATTAGTACCAAATATAGCACTAAATATAGTCCTAATTTGTGTAATGATTTGTCTTTTTCACCTTTCTAGAAATAGTAATAAATAAAAATAAATATAACTTAGCTAGAAAATAGACTAAGATAGTTGATATAGAGGATGAAAATGGATGTGCAATATTAGGAAGGTGTTATGAACCTAAATATATATTTCAATGGTAAAAAGGATAGGGGAACTAAAAAGTGCATGCTTTGGTGTTCAACACTATTATTTGCTCCTACTACTATTGTCCAAACTAATCATAGAGACCTAAAACCTTTTGGGTATTTGTATTGTGCCTATGTGAGTGGCCCTATGAAGAATTGAGCATTGGTTGTGAATGGAATTCATTGTGTAGATGATTTTATCTTCAAACCCTAACCTTCCATCATGATTAATAAAATGACATTTGAGTCACTTGAGAAATGTGTGGCGTTAGTGTGAAATATGTACTAAATGTGCAATCCACAACCCTTGTGTGGGCATGCTACCTACATACCAATAATCCAAAGAGGGATCAATTATTATGTAGTTCTCCCACCTAGTGTGCTTTGTGCAATAGTGTGATGTGGATCCAAATGTTAAATTGATAGTGTTTGAGGTGGCTAGGGGCTAGTATGAGTATTTGAGTAGGTTTGTAACTATGTTGGGTGACTATGTACAAAAAATAGGGAAGATTTCCTTAGTGATTTGTATGTTTTTTCAACTCATATGTAAATGAGCTTTGAGTGGGATTTTATAGGGAAAAATTAGTCATAAGTTAGATGTATTTATGCTAGTTTGACCTAATTAAGGATAAGGGCTAGATCAAAATTATTATTTGGGTTCAAAGTAAAAATGGATATGACCATTAAAAATGGGACACTTATCCATGGGGTGCTATAGTCCAAATGGGGTACTCCTATCATATAGGCTTAGGACTTAGGATAATAGGATTAACATGGTGAATAATATTTGGCTAAGGTGGAATGACCATTTAGAAGGATCTGGATGATTGGCAATGAAAAACAAGGTGTCTAAAAGGGTCATAAGAGCATATAAAAATGACTTATGGATGGGGTATTACAAATCACAATGAAACTACCAATTTAGACATTTTATATGACTACATTTACCCCCCTTTATTCTAGTGATGTAGTAAAGCTAAATTATAGGATAAAGGAAAAGTAGAAAGTTTACCTAAACTCACCTAAAAGGGTGAAGCCCATGAAGATGTGTGATGTTGAGTGTGTGTAGAGAGAGCACAACCTAGAACTCAAATATGTAAGATAAAATAATGAGTATATCCATTCTTACTAGGCACACTATGTCTAAAATAAGAACATATAAAGGCTAGGTAAAAAAGAGAGGAAGAGGTAATGAATACACCTCATTAGATACATGAACCAATAAAAATCCTATTGTGATGTTGATTGATGATGAGTGATGTTGGGTATGTGTTTTACCAAGAGCAATATCATAAATAGATCTGAGTGCTCAATTTTTTAAGGGTGGGTCAATAATACAAAGGTTGGACCTTTGGCTCCATCGTCACCCACTATGTAGTGAATATATTTGATCATTCATTTTGTTAATTAATGTTTGGATAATGTGTCAAATCCCTCTAAGTAGTTGGATCAAAAACAAAAAGGCTAGATAGTCCTTTGGCTCCATCACTGCCCATTAAGTGTGAACTATGAAATGATACCAATATGAGTGTGTGTCATATGAGATGGCTCATGAAGCACATGAATGATTTGTAATCTAATAATGGGTCATGAATATCTAAATGTGTATTAAGAACTAGGCCAATCTTGGCCACTCTGAAAGGTGGAGATTAGGCTTGTATGAAAGCCACTCCAAAATTAAGAGCTAGGCTTATATGAAAGCCACTCTAGAATGATCTCAACCACTTGTATATGGAATAAGGCATGAAATTAATAATAATACCTAAGTAAATAAATTAAGTATAAAGATAAGCAGGCAAATGTGTCATGCACATTACCCCTAATCATTGTTGTCTATAACATGGATTTTAGTTTGGAATTTATATCAACTACCCAATCTAAAACTAGAAGTGAGAGCCATCATGCCATGTACAATGTCTCGTATATCTAGATAATATGAGTAAAACTATATTAAAACTACCAAATCTAAATTGGACTATATGTGAAAAAACTATAATTGACCTTACCTTTCTATCTATTTCTAAAAGTTTTGGGTTTTTAGCTATTTGGATAGGAGCACTAAAAATGGAAATTTTATTGCAGGGAAATATAGTTTGAATGGGGTGCTTTTATCCTTTACTATTTCTAATGGTTTTTCTATGTTCATCCCTATATTTTGGTCTATTCTACTCATTTTGAATTCTAATTTCTTTTCTAAGTGTTTGGAAAACTAATTTTGATCGGTAGAGGGCTTTGATCTTTATGACAAAATCCTTATTTGTTGTCCCCTCTTTTGATGGTAGGAATTAAGACCTTGTAATGAATTCCATTAGAAGAAAGAGACCTAAAAGTGTGTTATGCTATCAAATATATGCTATAGAAATGATAATAAAAAATATGTCTCAAGATATAACATAGTTTATATTGGATTTTGTTACATCAATAGGGGTATGCCTAGATAAAAGGAATAATGTAGTTAGTTTTCTTGGAGGGATGGAGCATGATGTTCATCATGGCATCCAAAAAGGAAATATAATACATGATGTGGTTCATGGTGTTGCAAATAACTAAGAAGCAAACAAGCATGCAAGGTAAGAAGTAAGAAGCATAAAAAAGAGGCCAAGGGTCTAAGAAAATAAGGAACATGGGCAGATGTCATTAAAACTATGAAAAACATGCATATAAGGCATGTTCAAATGCCAACATACACATATAATTGAAAATAATTAAGATTGTTGTGAGGGTCACAAGCACATACAAGAGTACAAGCAAAGGACATTGGCAAATGTCCTAAGATGCACACGTAGAAAACCATTAAATGATAAATGTAATCACATATAGATACTCAAATTAGGAAAGGAAGTCATGTAAATAATGGAAATAATTTTGCATCTAGCTGATCAAAAAAAGAACTGAAAGTATGAAAAAAATATAGTACAAGACTAGGTAGATGATAAGAAATACAAAAAGTGTTATATACTAGTGAGTGTAGATAGAATAATCTATGTAAGCTACTAAGTAATGTACATCAACATGATAACTAGAGTGTGTTGTGTAGGAATGACATAACCTAAACGGTGTTGTCATGTAGAAGATGCCCCTGATGGGTAGATATGTTGATGTATGTCTTGAATGTAAAAGTAGGATTCCCACTCAATGCGTAGAGTGAATTAATCGAGGATTTGGGTGTCACTACACACACTCAAATAGGATGAAGTGAGGCATGGCAATCTAGATAAATCAATAAAAAATATCATAGAATAATAAAATCTAAGTCTAGCATGGTAGTAGAAATGTAAATCATGGATAATGCATATAGTTGAAATTTTTTAGTGTTTTGAGTTATTTGAATGTTTTTATATTTTAAAATATTATATTTTTTTGGTATTTTTAAATAATATATGTGTAATTAATCATAGGGGAACTATGTAAAATAAAGTGAAAATAAACTATGTATAAGTAAGTTGAGAAATTATGTACAAGAAAGATTGAGAAGAAACAATACTAACTGATGAGTCTCATAAGAAACTCCCTATCATGGTGTCTTATTTCAATGAGATGGATCATGCATGATCATGAAGCACAATGGAATCGCTGAGACTATGATTGTAAAATATGTGTATGTTGTAAGTGATTTGAAATATTTGTAGTGAAAACTAACTACGGGTTCCCCCTATAACTCTAAGAAGTGGATGTAACTATGGGGCTCTTGAGGACCCATCTGGTAGTAGAATAAGCTCTCTAAAAATGATCTCTATGTGTAGAGTCATGAGACCTCAATGATAATGCCTTGGGTGTGAATACTATAGATAAAAACTATCTATAGTCTTGAAACTATTTCTAACATAGTGATCACTCTGAGAGAGGATTCCATGGAAGTGTATGAACTCTCTGTGATAGTGAGGAAGGCCTTGGATGTGTCTTAATCTCAACTAGAGGAATAACTATAACTAGTGGAGGAGATGAAACTAGTGACTACAAAGTAGGAGATGTTTTTGAAGTGGTGAGTGGTAACTCATATGGAATTCCACAAATTATAATAACCTAATTAGCATGAATGTGTTTCATGCATCTATGAATTATACAATATATTACATGAATTTTATAGATCCATGGTCAACTAAGAATTTTTTTGAAGACTCCTAAACTAGGAACAATAGTAAATGGTGTGGCCACATGTGTTGGACTAACCTATAAAGGATGTCTAATCCCACCTAATGAACTCTATATGTGTCCACTAAATCAACTAATAATTGTGTCTGTTAGGGTGATATCCTAATTTGAATATCCCAAATTCTAAATTAATGTCATAGTTCACATGTTCACATTGGATCCATTTTTTAAGAGAACACTATGAATGGGATGGTGATCAATGTAAGATCTAATAAAGAGTTCATAATAATCTAAATCATTCTCAACTATCTCCTACTCTAAAAAGGATATTGAAGGTCTAGCTATAACTCTAGAGTTATACACACCAATCCTATTACTCAAATGCTGTGACTCAGTTTAAGGTGTCTTGTATGTATCTAGTGGAGAGTGTGTATGATATGCATGGTGAAAACCTAATTTTCCCCTATCTCTTATCAATAATTCTATGGTAAAATATTTGAGAAAAATTTTAGAGCCTTGTCCTATGTTTTATTTTTCTAAGAAGGCTCAATTATAGGGATGAGATCAATAAGGTTGTCATCTATCAAGTCTTGTATCTTATGTCACAAACTGATGTATATATTCATTATATGTCCTGGTGCCTTGTGAAAATCAAAGAATGCATTTTGATTATATCCATATAGAAGAATATTTGTTGTATCAACTTCTCAAATAGGAAGGAAAGATAGGACATTGCATTCTAATAGCTATTTTAATGCTCTATCTAGAGATACTGGTAGAATGGTAAAGGATCATTGAGGAGTCACTAATAATATCACTCACTAATGGGGCTCTAAAGCCATAGTAATTGTAGGTTGATTATTAATGTTGTTATCATTAACCTTTACTTTGTATGGGACTCTACTATTATTCTTGTTTATTGTTTCCAATATGCTTGTGTACTTAATGTTACCTATTGAAAGTAAATTGACTTCCCTTTCCTTTAGTGTATGACACAACTTAGTGAAGGAGGATTTTTTTTTAACATTATTAACTCATGCAAAGCTGGAAGAATATCTATTTGAAGAAATCTTGTAATTTGTGATTCGCTATGGGGCTAGTCATTTTAGCTAAGATAGTCTTATATCTAAGAACATAATCTATGATATGCTTATTTAACCTTTGTTTCTATTATGAAACTTAGGCATAAAAGACCTTGTCACATATGTTAATTCCAAAATTAGTTAGGAACATGTTAGCTAAAGGATTGAATGCTTTCACTGATAAATTTGATACACTATAGAATAACAATAGAGCACAATTCATTAAACTCTATAAAAATAGCTTGGTTAGTAACTAGTCATTTGGCACATAATCCAAGCATTGTACATGAAAATATCTCAAGTGTTTATTTAGATCACCCTTACCATCATATAGAGTAAGCTTGGGTTAAACAAAACCTAATGGCAAGGGTGTAGAAGCAATATGGCATGCCAATAGTGTATGGAGTAGATCAAAAGATTCTAAAGCTTATTTTGGTTTAGAGGCACCTTGTTCAATATTTAGCTCCTTAGATGAAAGATATTTGATCTCTTACATAAGGGAAACCACATTAGGAGGTGAAGATGTAATAGTCATTATTGGTGGTACCACATATGAAGGTTGGGCTGCTATACAGGGTTGTTGAGACATGGTTGCCCCTATAGTGTCATTTACAACTAGTTTTTCTAAGGTTTGACGAGATTGACCATGATTTTATTATTGTTTTTCTTCTTGTTGTATCTTAATAATATCATCTTTCATATCATAATTTTTAGTTAAAAGGTCTTGAAGTTCCCTCTTATTATTTTCATCAAAGCCAGTATATTTGGCCATTGTTATAGTAGGAAAAAAAGCAAAAGTGGATTGATTTTTTTTCAATAAGTTTTAATAAGAAAAAATTTATCAAAGGAAATTACTAAATAAAGGAAATGTAAAGTCTTTAAAATAACAAAATAGAATATACATAAAAAGATACAAATCTCACTAACATCTAAGGTGATACCTCCTAAAACATAAGGATCTAGTATATTCTACTAGGTTGTAAAAGAAATGATTTTTAAATTTATTATGGTGAATTTTAAATATTAAATGTGAAATTTTGATTTATATATGTAGGGAAAATTATAAGAATATTGCTAAAATCAACAAGGAATTTTCCCTAGGGTTTCTATAGTTTTTATATGTAAATGAAGAAAGTTTGGTTCAACAAATGACTTAACTTATTTTAGGAATAATGGAGTTTTATTCATATTTTAGTTAAGGGTATGGATTAATAAATAAATATAAAATATAACATTAAATATATTCCTAATTTGTTTAAATTTTTATCTTTTTCACCTTTCTAAAAATAGCAATATATAAGAAGAAATATTACTTAGATTGAAAATAGACTGAGACATCTGATACATAGGTTAGAAACGGATATGTAGGACTGAAAATGTGTTATGAACCTAAATTTGGATTTAATTAGGTGAAAGGATAGGAGTGCCAAAAATTTGATGTCTATTATTGTTGTGCATTCTTACTTTTATTTCCCAAACTAATCATAGATACCTAAATTTTTTAGGTTAGTTATGTTGTTCCTATGTGAGCGTGCCTAAAAATATCAAGCACTAGTCATTGATGGAACTCATTATGGTCCTAATTTTGTCTTCAAACCCTAACCTCCATCATGCTTGATAAAATAACATTTGAGTCACTTGAGAAAGGGGGTTTTTTTTGAAATATGTACTAAAATTACAATCCACACCCCTTGTGTGGGCATGTTATCTACATACCAATACTCTAAAGAGGGATCAAGTTAGATGTAGTTCTCATACTTAGTGTACTTTGCAAAATAGTGTGAGGTGTATGTAAATGGTAAATTTATAGTTTTTGAAATGGATAGGGATCAGTTTTGAGTATTTGAGTAGGTTTAAAGTTAGGTTGGGTGACTATGCTCAAAGAATAGGGAAGTTTGCCTTAGTGCATTCTAAGTTTTATCACTTCCTTTCTAAATGAGCTTTTCATGGGATTTTATAGGGAATAATTGGTCATGGGTCAGATGTATTCATGTTAGGCCTACCTAATTAAGGATAATGACCAGATTAAAATGACATTTGGGGATCAAAGAGTAAATGGATAAGACTTTCAAAAATGTTACACTCTTCTATGGGGTGCTATAGTCCAAATGGGGCACTCCTATCCTACAAGATCAAGACTAAGGGGAATAGGATTGACATGGTGAGTATTGTTATATTAAGGTAGAATGATTTTTCAAAAGGTTTTGGATGACTATAAATGAGAAAAAAGGTGTCTAGAAGGGTTAAAAGAGCATGTAAAAAGGACCTATGGATAGGGTGTCACAAACCACACTTAAACTACCAATTTGGAGATTTTATATGACTATACCTACCATCATTGATTTTTGAGTAATATTTTCACAAATATGAACTTTTTATTGCCTAAAAATTGTTTTGGGATAATACTAAGGGTCTAAGAGGTCATCTATTTCCATCATATAAACTCATTCAATGGATTCAAAGGTAATATACCTCCATGTTTCTTCATGTTATAGGTTTATCTCATTGGGTGGTAGTTGTCCATGTAAGAATCCATATGTATTTTAAAATGAATAAACATATAAAATAACCCCTATAAGTTTTAAATAATGTCTCATGATGGTAGGTTTCCTAGTGACTTAGTGTTCTTGAGGAGAGTGCACCTAAAACTAGATTTTTTGAGACATCTATGAATGATACATGCAGAAGATAGGATAAAATCACTATTAAATAATGTAGATATTCAAGTGTATAAATCATAAGGTGGTGTCTAAAATACCATTAAGCTATAAAAGTGGTATTAATTCCGTTGAGTAAGCACCACTAATAAACTAAGCAAGACACTAAGAGTTGTAATCCCAGTTTTGCAGTTTCAAGAAGGATATCATACAATGTATACCATGTAAACTAAGGTTTAGATATATAATGTGTAATAATGTCCAAAATTAATAATGTTAATATATATTACTCAAGGTGATAATATTATACTATCATATAGAATCATAATATAGGGTCGCTTAGTTACAAACCACTATCCTAGATTGCCTAGTCATTTGATAACTTGATTTTTTCAATCCACCATAGGCATAATTAAAATTTTTAATTGATAAAAAAGATGGATATGATTGTAAAAATACATCCATTTTCACCTCAAATACATACAAGTAGTAGGCCTACTAATTATTTTATCTTAGACCTTGTTTACTCCATTGGTAAGGGATAATCTTGAAACCATTGGGTTTGTTTAAACCTAATACACAAAATAAGCATGTTAAACCCCTTGGATTGACCTTGAGGAAATAAATAAGAATATAAAAGGTATAAATACACTTTCAAGTTAAACAAAACCTTAGTTTTCAACCCGATTTCCCTTAAGGGATAGTAAGGAGATGACAAGCCTATAACCTCAAGTTTCCTGACCAGTGCACCAATTACATATAGTATAGTAAAAACTATTTGAAAAGAATATATAACACTGATTAATATTTTTTATAGGTTTCTAAACCTCTCACAATACTGATATTTTTTTAGGCCCAAAACCCAATTTAGACCTCTCTCATTTTAAGAAAACTAGGTATTTTACCCAAGGAACAACTTCATACATTCACACCATAGCCCAAAATTTGAATGAGAAGCTAATCCATTTTAAATATGTGGGTTGTATTAGTCTATGAGTTTCTCCAAGTGGAATGATGTTAATTGGGGGCCAATGCTTTATAAATGATCATTAATACCCTAAATAGGTCTTAACCATACTAAAACCTTAGATAGATGTGATCTTATATATTTGTCTCCTAATGGCTTCAAATTAATTTTTTGGATCTATAAAAATTTTATCCTTGTCAACAACTATCTGGTGCTCTCACCATGATATGTGGTGTTGATGTCACCTATACAAATACACTAAATACCCTCTCTTTTGCCATTTTTGATGATTTTGAAGGGTATACATGGATGAATGATTTAAATCCATTATAAGATATATTATGTGATGTTTTATAATTTTTTGAGTCATATAATAATTTTATATTCTCATGAGAATATTCCTATAGGCCTGCATAAAGAAGAGAGTTTGAGGTGTATTAGGAATGAGAGACATAAGTACTTAGTTTGGCATGAAAAATCAGGTTGTGATGCCTTGAAGGCCTTATTCATATGATTAATTGGTTGCTAGGTATCATAACCTCATCTTAAGCCTTTTTCGAGGTTTTTATTCAATTTTCATGTCCATGAAAAAAAACTAACTTGTGCAACTAAACCTAGCTTCTAGCTAGGGCTATATAACCAACATTAAAATAAATTATTGAGAATAATGTCAAGAGTTAAAATGTGTTAATTATAGCCTTAAAATCCATGAATAGGTTTTGATAGTATATTTAATTATTAGAGTGTCATTTATAATTATTATAATAAGAATCAAATGATATCTTCACTGCCCAAAATCACAAACTTCACCTCATGAGTTAAGTTAATTTCCCTTTTCAATAAATCTTATTTAAATGGAAGATAATGATGCATAAACCTTGGTGAGGTGTCAATCCACCATTCTACATGTATTTCCTTCCATTTTCAATGTAGATGAAAATTTTTCCTATAAGAGATTAGCTTAGTTTTCAATAAGGCTTATGAACTACTCAAAGATTGACTCCTTCAGACTTGAAGGTAGTTTGTAAAGGACTTAGATATTAATTAAACCTATTCAAGACTTAAAATTATCCTCATAAATATTTTTAATATTATCATCTTTTCTCCATTCTTATACCCCCAAATATTTCATTCTTGGCATGGGATCTCTCTCTCTCTCTCTCTCTCTCTCTCTCTCTCTCTCTCTCTCTCTCTCTCTCTCTCTCTCTCTCTCTCTCTCTCTCTCTCTCTCTCTCTCTCTCTCTCTCAACTCTTAAGGATTATTCATAAAACCTTGAAAACCAACATGTATAAAAATTATATAAAAATGACATTTCATGGTTTTATTTTCCTTATTTTGGTTCAAAAACATCTATAAACATACAATACAAATTATTATACTCATTATAAATCTCATTTTTGTCTAGAATTGATAATGACTTCTCATTTGGATGTTAGCTTGCAACCTGCTTAACTATCATGTCTAAAATGTTATAGGTTTAGGTATTTTATTTTGGTATTATTAACTCATTTATTGATTAAAAATATTTTATTATATTTTTCTTAGTCACCTACACATATTATAAATATTCCTCATCCCCTGAACATTCTCTTCCATCTCCACTTGCCTAAAACCTTCCAATTTTGCATAAGAGGAAGTACCCATGTCTGAGACAAAACACAAAGTAATTCCCCTATTTTATCCAATATTTTTAGTATATAATGGTATTAATCAATTATTAATTAACCTTCTCTCAAAATGTTATAACTTGGTCATCTCATATGACCTTCTAAACCCTTAAATTTTAAAATTGGTCTCTTGACAAGATAGATTGTGCAAGGTTTCTTAGTACCTAGATTCAGTTTGCTTGCTTAGAGATATTTATATAATAATTTTATGATATGTGGTTATTTATATTCACCAAAAAAACTTTAAACAAGGTATTTTAGAATTTTTCATCACTTCACTTCTTTCACATATTTCTCATGTTCTCTACCTGCTCAGTCATAGTTGACTTTGACTATGATTTCCATAAAAATATACCCCTATTGTTGTTTTGTCATGAAAAAAGGTATAAATAATATTCAAAAACTTATGGAGTCCTTTATATTTAATTTTACACCTTGTCTATGCTAAACCTTACCAAACATAGTCTCTTTGGCACCAAGAAAACCCTATTCCTAACTCACTTCATACATTTTCATATAAAAGGTTGTAGGTGATGTTAGGGACTTTTGAGAGGTCTATGTGAGTTGTATTTAAATTATTTATATCTCAATTTATATGGTCATACATCACCTCATCAAGTCTAAGTTTCCCATTTTTTGCTTGTAATTTAAAACTACCAAACTAGGTTATCCTTGTATGACTATAAACCCCTGCCTATAGGTCTCTACTAGGTGAATATATTAGATTTAATATGTTTGGTTATAATTATAATAGGAAATTAATTTACACATGAGATATATATAATATCTTCTCATTCCTTTGTCCCAGTTTGGATGAGCTAAGATACCACCAAATGCTTTGACTGAGTCACTACCTGTAGGTGAACTTTTAGGAACTTATACAGACTGAGAGTGGTCATATGGGAACATGAAAGCACATATCAACCTCTCTAAATGGTAATTTAGATAATTAATGACATATATATCATAGAAATCATCTAATCATGAAAACCAAGCCTAGTTTGTAGCTTGAGGCTATTAGAGGTCTCTTTTGACTCAAGCCCATGGAGGATACTAGTTGCTTTTAGTGTCTCCATTGGTAAATTTGAGCCATCAAAAAATTAGTCTGTATTGATCATCCTTTATTTAAACATGGAATATATCTTTTTCATAATAGATGTTTCAAATTCTACTTAGATATGTGTTCCAACTCTCCATGGTCTACATGTTAAAAGACATCCAAAAACCCATAGGACCTCTATTTTTTTCTTTTTGGGCAAAAGGTTCCTGAACTCAGTCATGAGTTTCAAACATGATTTCACACCTTTCCTTGCCCCCTTTGACAATTAAAATAGGTTATAATGGGTCCACCATATGTTACGACTCCTTGTAAATATCTCTATCATATTTTCATATATCACATTATAAACCTATATAGCCCTAAAGTACTACTTATAGGTAGTCATTAGTATGCACATGTAATATAGTTAAATTGGGTAGTGTAAAATATATCTATTTTTATGATCTTTTATATCTTCATAAAGTATATCAATTCATTATTCATTATAAAACACCTAAAATATGTTCCAAACCATTTTATACAATGTGAACTTGAGGGTCATTGCACCTTTAGGTGCATATTCATGGTGATTATGTATAGACTGAGAGTGGTGTCTCATGTGACTGTTCAGTCACTCTTTTTTGAAATCAACTTGAAGGATTTAATCAATACTATATTCCATTGGATAAAACACCAAGGCCTCAAAACCTTCAATATACTCCCATGAACATGGCATAAAGGTTTCAAACATGTGATTTACTAAGACTAACTATGTGTGATAGTCATAAGATAAACAAACTACATGATCTTTGTAAATTCAATCTCATAAGGTATACTTCAAACATGTGATTTACTAAGACTAACTATGTGTGATAGTCATAAGATAAACAAACTACATGATCTTTGTAAATTCAATCTCATAAGGTATACTTTTGAGAATATACCTAAGAAAAAAATTATATAAAATAACATCAAAAACATAAACAAAAATATATCTCAACTCCCTAGAGACATGGTTACAAACTGAGGATGTTGAAAATGGTGTAAGATTGTTTATAACACAGAAAGTGTATTCTCCTAAAAACTGAGATTATTGGCTTGTCAAATAACTTTGAAACATGAAAAAAATAATGAAATACATAATTATACATGTCCAAAATCCTTTGGATAAAATATTATCAACTAGTTTATAATGAGTTGCTCAAACCAAGAAAAAACCAATAGGGTGCATAGACTAGTAGGCAGTTTTGGAAGCTAAACTTCAAATGAATGGTTCATTAAAAATGGTTGATCAAACTAAACCTTCCTAATATGAAAATTTATTTCCCTTATTTTAATATCACCTCATATAAGTTTTTGACTTGAGACCCCTTGTGTTGTCCATACTAGCCAAAAACTTGATTGTCAATTTAAATTGACAAAAAAGACAAAAATGGAATATAATGGTTTTTATCAGTAAATGGTGCTTTCAGGTCATTAAAAATATGTATTTGAGTGTGGTGGAGTTTAAGAGACAATTTTCACCATTTTTTCAAAAGGCATACTTCCCAAGAAGGTTGTACAAGTGTTATTTTCTCCTTTCTTATCAAGAAAATTACCTTTTCTCTAAACAACTTAACATCTTTCAATTAAAAATAGTTATCTAAGATTTATAATGACACATGGGACATGAAATCACATTTTGAAACTTACACATTTCCTAATAAACCCATATAAAGAATTAAATGAACTATTTTTGACCCTCAAAATTAACCAAAATGATAAATGGACCTAGAAACTAATTGACCAAATCTAGTAAAAATTTAATTGACACAAAATGAATATAAAACACCTCATGACAATAAATTATACCCCCTTATTGGCCTAAAAATCAATATTTTCACTAGGGGTGCCCCAATTTGACTAAAAGTCAAATTTGGTCAATAAAAGTTACAAGCAAAAAATATGATTTCAAAATATGTTGTACTAATGTGCTTGTTGAAGGTGTACCTAAACCCTAACTATTGGCATAGATCAGTACCCTCATAAGATAAGATATGATATTACTCTTAAAGCCTCTTGTAAACTCAAATAGGCCATTAATCATCCTCTAACTCATGTAGATTCACTCTTTTTTAAACTAATTATCTTAAGGGTTAGGCTCCCTCCTAATGGTGGCATGCCAAGTATATTTAGTCATAATTCCCACATTGGGTTTTTAACCACTAGTCTAGGTGATTGGTAAGGAATGGGATACTTAGAAAAACATTTTTATTCTTCTTATTTTAAATATTATCTTATGCCTAAGATATAACAAGATTCTTATTTGATTTATTTTATATGAGGGTAATGCACATGAGCATGTGCTTCAAGTAGAATAAAAGTGGGAACTTCCTTAGTAGTCTTGCATTTTATTTATTTTTCCCCTTATTAACTTCAATATCTATGCCTAATATATCATTTTATTCTTGTTTTATTTCTTATATGTGACAGTAATGCAAGTGAGCATGTGTTTAAGGTAGTAGAGAAGTGGCAACTTCCTCAATAGTATCATATTTGTTTGTATGTTTGCTCCTTAGGCACTTCATCTTTTCCTCCAAGAACATGATATTAGTCACTATCATGAACTTATTTTTCAATGGATTGCATATAATTTACATAATATCCTCCATCATGCCAT
Source organism: Torreya grandis (assembly GCA_037957365.1). NCBI lineage: Eukaryota > Viridiplantae > Streptophyta > Pinopsida > Cupressales > Taxaceae > Torreya > Torreya grandis. The sequence continues at coordinate 257,565 of JARHVA010005043.1, read as the reverse complement.
TCTTATTTCATGTAAGTCGTCACAAAATATTTTGAGTCAAACTTTTCCCTCTACCTAGGGTCTTATTCAGTCATCACTTCCTACCTATTAATTATATTTTTCATTTAAATATCATGTAGATATAGTGTATCAATTTTTAATACTTTATTTTATGGTAAATTTTATAAACCATGCCCGTTTCACCTTCTAACATCCATACTACTAACATATGAATGGAATTGACCAGCCATTAGAAATTTTTCAATCCCACTATTTACCATCAATTTATTTATATCCAATAATAGCTTACGCAAATAATAACCTATAAATTCATGTAAAAAATTATATTTATCCTCCAGTAAATATTAATATGTGGAAATATTAAAATATAACACATAGGTATTCAATACATCATGCCAACAAATGTCTATAGCTCTATTGTAGACCACATCCAAGTTCTTTAGTTATTCTTCTCATTTTTTAGTCCAAGGGTATGTACATCCATAGTTTATAAATTTTTAATGGTGTATTATGTAATCCATGCTTGTATAATTTTTGGAATATTACATAATAAAATATCATAAAGTTAATCCTATAAGTTGTATTCCACCCATTTTCTTTGTTCTTGACCTACACAACTAGGATGGTTTACAGTATACTTTTATCCTAACTAATCCAACTAATAATAAATTGCTCTCTAGTGATATTTCATACATAATCCTTCCCTACCATCATACAAAAAAAATTTAAACCATCTCAATAATGGATACAATTTTTTTAATGTTTTAAAGTCACACATACAGTAGTCCTTATGTGTATTCTAGAACTTAACCTTTACACTTTATCTATTAGTACATCACTCAAGTTTCCTCACATGTTAACTGAAAGAGAAAAGAGGGAAATAAAGAAGGTTTTTTATTATTTTTTGATGATACATAATCATAATTTCATGTAGTTATTCATGCACATAGGGGACACCAAGGAAGTACTTTACAATATATTATCAATGCATTATAGCAAAAAAATAAGTAAATAAACAACATAATTGATATATTTATCATATCAACATAGTAGTAACTATTGTCGCAAAATATTCCACCATAAAATAGGGTGTTCAAGTTTATTCTATATTTGGGTAACATGGGAAAACTTCTAGGTTTATGAATGTACCTATGGTGGATGTAAGTCTCTAGATTTGAGGGATAACTCCCTAAATGTATATTACAATGATCATCACCTAAACTAGTGATTTATTTTGGGAAAAGAGTTATAAATTTTCATAAAAATAACCTACTCTAATTTGGCGATACACCAATATTATTTCCACATGACCATCATACTCCTATCATAATGAAATAAGGGATACAAACTACTTTCAAAGTCCTAAAGGATTCTAACATCAGTGTTTCAATATAGAGGTGAGATGTATGAAATAACCATAAGGTAAATGAACTAGAGGGATGAATGAACACTCTAAGAATAATAGTACACTTTAAAGGATCCTAACATACTTGACTACACTCTATATGACTTGTTAGAATATGAATTATTACATAAACATGAAAGGATAAGACAAGCAAGGATAGAGAATTATCAATAACTCCACCATACATCACTTTACACACTTATAAATATATTCATGAACTCAAAACTAGACTTGATCTAATTTTAAAAGGATAAATACAATGTCATTATAGCAAGGCTTTTCCATGCATGGTGTGGTATTAGTTTACAATAGCCAAAATGGCTATTACCTATAAAATTTGAGAGAGAAGAAGATAATGAAGTCCAAGGGTCAATAGGGCATGTGTCAAACTAAGAAAAGGAGTTTTATATGTAGGATAATGAAGTGTGAGATGGAATATTCAATGTCTAATATGAAAAATGTCCCCTAAATGCATGAAACTCTTAAAATGTGGCATAGGACTCCTCATTGTTTGCTCAAAAAACTACCTCCATCATTTGTCCCTTTTGAAATTTCCCATAACTATCTAGGGAGAAATATCATGACTTCACTAAGAGTGAAGCATCGATTGTGTTCTATCCTATCTATTTATGTGTCATATACTTACCATAATATTTATTTAATTTTAAAATATGATCATTATTGCTTTAGGCACATGTCTTCATCTTTTGTCCCCTAAAACTTGAACAAATTCACTCCATCAATCTCTTCAAGAGTCTCTAGTCTTTGAATTTCTACTTTGGCCATTGATCTTTTATCCAATCTTCTAATATTAGGACACTTGGTAGCATTTTGTGACTTCTATGGACCAGACTATTAGTCTCCATTCAATTAATGCTCTTATACCATGAAGTGACCCTACATGCAATATGGAATCATTAACATATTGAAATAATTTACACCATCGATATTTAGTTTGTATGATCAAACACATACTATTGATCTAATCAACATATGATCAAATGTAAGGCATTGATCTACTACCATTCTGTTAGGATTATGACACATCACAACATAATATTCATTCGTAGGATCCTCTAGCCTATTGAATTTTTACTTTCCATTAGATCTCCATCTGTATGGTTAAACACATACCATTGATCTTTCTTGACTTATTGACCCTAATATTTAACATAAATGATCAATCAAAATTTATACATAAGAATATGCACCATCAATCTTGATCTAGGGTAATTTGAATTATTGAATTTGGGTGATCACTTATATGCCATTGATATTTGATTTGGTCTTCTAAGATTGTAACACTTGGTAGCCCTACATTTAATTTTAGGATCCTTCGACCTATTTACTTTCTTATATTGATACTTGATCTAATCAAATGAGGATTCAACACTTGGTGACACTAAATGAAATTATAACATCATAATATTCTTTAAATAATCTATTTCAACCATGAAGTGATTGAATCCAAGTAATTACTCTTTTCCAAGGTGACGATATTCTCTATAGCATCTATAAGTTCACATTCATGATGGATAACTATGCATACATGGGAAGTAGACTATTATAGTCCATCATTTTCATTTAAAGTAATATAATATGATTTATCATATGCCAATAAGATGTTAAACATTCTATAAACTTCATTTCTCCTCCATGAACATGATCAAAGATCCAAACACTATGACTACATCTATAACAAGTAAAAAACTAACTTGACCCAAGGTGATTGTGTGTTTAAACCAAAGCACTAGTTTGTAAGACCAAATTTGAAAATATTATGATTTATATGAAATGAGAGACATAGATAACATCCTATCACATTTACATGAAACCCTTGTAGAGTGTGTATATGACTGCAAGTTCACATGGTGATACCTTGAAAAATGTGCCAGTTTCATATATGACTCTTAAATGATAGAAAATGGTAGAAAGACTTAATCAGACCATGACCAAGAATATAAAATTATGAAATAAAATCAAATAGACTATGAACCACCCTATAACATTATATTATACCCATATATTATGTTTTTAACTATAGTGGTTGACCCATTTTGACTTGTGGTCAAAATGGTCAACATTCTTGGTGATTTCGTGAGGGTGGTGTGATTTCTATGCCATGGCCATTAGCCTAATACAATCCATTGTGTTATACATCCAACTATGCACTAGATTTGACACACAAATTACCTTTAACAACACATAAAACATAAGATAAATACACACAAAATAAGACACATTCAAAATAAACACACGTGTTCAACTATAACACTTAGGGGACACAACACAACTGAAAGAAAAGTCACACATAACCTAATATTTACAAGACTAAAATTTAATTCCGCAATACTAAGGTTTCAAATATATCTCATTGATAGGGATAGAAAAATCCTCTTCATTCATCCTTGCTAATTGGAAAGAGTTACATTATTTACACTTGATGATGACATATGGTCCACTCCATAAAGTGTCAAATTTTGTATGTCTCCCTCATTTTACTCTATCTTCATCCCATTTCAACATTATGTCTAAAATTCTTTAAATGATCATGGAGTTTACTTCTTGTTAAAATATTTCTTCATTAGTATTTGGTGATGTTCCATTGTTTAATGAGATTTATCTCTAGTCTCTTGCAACTCCATTATTTCTATAAACCTTACCTCCATTGAATTATTATAAAGCAACTATAATTGTTTTGACAAGTCTAAGGAAGTTAGAACTTGTGATATATACAAGCTATCCTCCTACCCATAGATAATAACAAAAGGATAATTCTTTATTGACTTCTTGGGAGTTATTCTATTAGGCCATAGGGCTATCTTTAATTGGGTGTGCCAAGACCTTTGATTATCTTCCAAAGTATTCTTGATGATTTTAACAAGATTATTATTTGTAGACCTAGCCAACCCATTACCTTGAGGGAAATAATTAGATGAGGTGACTATGAACATGCCATTACTATTTTCCCAATTAGTTGTCTTAACACCCATAAAAGCAAGTACATTGTCTAAAATAATGGTACAAGGGGTACCAAACATTGTTATGATACTCTCATAGAACTCTAAGGTAGCATTATCATTAGATTCTTTAAATTCCATAACTTTAACCCACATTTTAAATTAGTTAGTTGTTATAAGTATCTATTTGTGACCAAAACTTGATGGGGAGTTTATCATGACAATGAAATCAAGACCCCATTTCATGAAAGGTTGATCTGCATAGATAGGCTTCAAATGAAGGGTTGTAATATTCTATTTTACTAAAAATAAAGCACATTATACACACATTATTATCAAATCATAATAGTCCTTAAAGAGGTTAGGCCAATAATATCCTACCCTCATGATCTTGATAACTATGATTCTTGGAGAGAAATAAGCTCCTATTGTCCCATAATGGAACTTCTCAAGTAACACTCCAAATTGATTATTATCAATTCATATAAATAGAACACCATTAGTGTCTTTTCCAAAAATCACACCATATAAAAGATAAAAGGGAATATATTGAAATCTAAAATAACTACTTTTTGATATATTCATACCATTAAGATAGTCACCACTTGGAATAAATATGATAACATCTTGTGTCCAACTTTATAGAGGCAAGGAATTAATTGGTTGGGAACAATCATGATTGACTAGATCCTCCTCCTTTAAATCATGGAGATATGAAACTAGATGTTCACAAAGGTCTTTAACCCCTATAAACTTTGTCACTTTGATATCAACATCATATTCCATTACCTTATTAATCCACCTTTCACTCTTTTAACTAAGGTTTTTACTCAAGAGAAACTCTTTAGTACTAGAATGAGAATCCATAACATGAATCCTATTATTTGAAACCATATGCCTAAACATCTTTATTATTGTCACAACATCAAGGATTGTTCATCTAAAAAGGTGTAATTGACTTCATAATCTTCCAAATGTTAACTAAAGAATGCAATTGGTTTCCCCACACCTTCATCATTATTTTGAATTAGCATGGTTGAGAAAGTATCAAGGTTAGAAAATGAATACAACATGAATTATTTATCAAAAAAAGGGTTCATGAGAGTAGGATCTTGTGTAATTACTTTCATAATGGATTCAAAAATGATCTGACCTTACTTAGTCCAAGAAAAGACTTGATTTTTCTTGAGCATGGGAATGATGGGTTTCAACAAAGATGCAAAACCAGGTATGAATCTCCTTACAAAATTTATCTTATCTAATAAAATTTGGAGACTTTTCCTATACAAGGGCAATGATAGGCCTAGAATAACTTCTATCCTTTAAGGATCAATAGTCAAATCATATTTTGAAATAATATGTCTAAAGATCTTACCTTTGTAGACAATAAAGATGATTTTTTTAGATAAAGAGATACTCCATATTGCCTACATATTTCAAACACTTACCTAAAGTGTTGCATATGTTCATTAGCATCATTAAAAAAAAGTATTATATCATCTAGATAAAACAAAAACATCTCACTAATAAAACCTTTGAATTCCATGTCCATTGCTCTTTAAAATGTGGAACTGACATTTGAAAAACCAAAGGCCATCTTCCTTTAAGAAAAAGTTACCTATTTTGTGGTGAATGTTGTCTTAAACTGATCATCCTCATTCACTACAATTTGATTATAACTCAAATATCCATATAGGAGAGATAAACATTGAGAACGTGAAACCATTTGAAAAATATAATACATTGAGGTTAAAGAATAGTTATCTTTGAGTGGAACTCTATTAATATCTCTAAAGTCCACAAATTATTATGTCCTGATTCTTATTTCTAATAGTTACAAGGTTAGTTACCCATGTTGAATCTATGATAGGAAAGATAATTTTAGATTCAAGGAGTTTGTTATGCTCTATCCTCATGAGTTGTTAAACCTTTGGGTTGATGGGACTATGCTAGGATAGGATCAAATCCTTTTAGGTCATTATACTCATAGGAAAATATGTCATCAAACTCTCTACATATATCAAAGAATGCTTGCTTCTCCAATGTAGAACACACCTTGCCTAGTTTAAGAAGTTTGTCTTTGAAACTCAAGAAACTTTCATAGTTATCCTCTTTGTTATACATACTCACCTTTTCCTTCTTGTTTTGACCATCTTCATTGAAGATACATTCTAATGTCACTAAGCCCTTAAGTATCTTATTTCTTCTTAGTTGTATAATCTAATTATCAAATTGTACTTGGACTCTATTTTGATTTGTTGAGGAAAAGTAAACTTCATTTTGAAAGAATTTATTTTAGCATGGTCTTGAGATACATTTATTTCCATTTATATCAAGGTGATCTTAATACATAATGTAATAATGAAAAAGTGATAGGTCCCAAATGGGTTTGAGAGTGCATATCATGTGTGTAGGTATTTAAGTTGATTGACCATGTTAGAGGGGTCATATTAGTGGAAAAGAGTGATTAGGATAATTATGGTAGTGAAAGGGATTCATTAGAGCAATCTTTTGAAGGTCTGGGTTATCCTAGTCAACTTGGTATAACTTCCAAAGTAAGCAGATTGATTATGCCAACATTAGCATATGTGAAATTGTCGAAAGAAAGTGGTCATATGGGTTTGTTTACATTTGTGGCTAGATCATGTAGTTCAAATTAAATGTCTTGATATAGTGTCTAGAAAAAATTATGGTGGTTCAACATTGGTCTCCTTGGTCGATTCCATTATTCTCCATACTTAGCCAAATTTGCAATATCAAGTGACTGCTGAAATTCAAATGTTTGAATTTACAAAGAAAAATGTATCAATGGTTTTTTATTTATAAATTTTAATATTTGCTGAAATTTTTGGTTGTTTAAAAATAAAATTGGTAGTGGAATTAAAGTGATATCCAATAAAATTTATTAGGAGGTTTGACTAGTCATAAAATTTCATTTATTACATACGAGAGTTGCTTATTGTTGAATGTGTTTTTTTTTAATAAATTAGGGTGCAAAGAAATGATTGTATAAGTAAAAATATTTATCAAAACTTGTTTGTATAAAAAAACAAATTATAATCCATATATATCATCCTCAAATTTATTTTAATTTTTGAGTGCTTAAACAGGTGAAGTTATTACAGGTCAAAGTTGACTTTTGTTGATTGTAATTATAGTAGCTTTGAGTAGGCTCATTTTAGTAGTTTTTACGAGACTTTTGAGGATGAATGAAGGTGTATTATATATTAAATGATTTTATTTAGGTCTTTATATTTCTATTCATATGTGGATTGTACATGGAAAGTTTATATACATTTAGTTTCAACCTATTTTGTGAAGATAGTGTTTTTGGGATAATTAAGCCTAATAGGTCTTTAAGACCTAATGGAGGTTTCAAAGAATGCACAAATGATTTAATGTTTATTAATAATGTATAAGGATCACATAGTATGAAATTAAAGTTTTTAAAGTGGTTTGGGTCATTTGTAAGGGCCATCTAGACCATAGTGGCTCGATGTGTTCCATGAAAGTGAATTAGGTCTCCATGCGACCTATTGAAGAGTTGAGGGATAAAAGAGGTTTTATAAGGTGAGTGAGTGACTTGGAGTATCATACGACATGGTAAACATAAATAATTCTTTGATTAACTTTTTTAAAAGTGTATATAAGGTTTTCATCCTTGGTTAAGGGCTGTTGGTATCTAAGTGTAATGAGTGGCCAAATAGAGGGATAATTATTTAGGTCTTACTTACCCTAGTGTGTTGTTTTGATCTATTAAAATCATGAACAGCCTAATGAGTTGATGGATATTTTATTTAACATGTAAAAATATATATTTTATGTCTATACATTAATGTAAAGTGTTTTTTCAAAAAAATATTGGTTGGAGAAAGAATCATGCATATGTAGAAGGTTATTTTAGCCTCATTATGATAGTTAGACAATTAGAGAGTGAATTACATTATATATGATTTTTTATAAGGGTAAGAGACCATGAAAAATATCAAAAAATGATCCTAACATGCCATATTTTCATGTTTAATATTTTGGGTTTCTCAAGGGTCCCAATTTTTTAAAAATGGGAGTATGTTGGCCTCAACACTAGGCATGGGAGATAAAGGAGTTTCAAGACAATTAGGCACATGAATGATTATTTATAAAAAAAATGTTATACCTTAGGTGTTTATAAATGTAACAAGTGTGTAAAATGGGATGTATAAAATCATATCATGGTGATTTTATGATTTAAAATTCCATTTATCACTTCTCATATACAAAGAAGGGTAATTTTGAAGAGTTGTTCAAGGTGTCAAGCTGTGTTTTCAACTCCCATGCCACTTGGATGATGGAACATATTTAGAGGAGAGAAATATGTCCTTGGAAAAATATTAAAATATTTAATAACTCTATATTGTTTTTAACTTCCATGTGGACACTTGGAAATATTCTCCTTCTACACCCCTCTCTCTTCCTCAATTCTCTATATAAGTTTCCACTTTTGACCTTGTAATACATCCACATGTTTGAATAATAATTTTGCCTTTGAATAAAATATTTTATTCTAGTTTTAATTTCTAATTTTATTATTTAAGTGTGTCAATTAGTTCAAGTTTTAATGGCAAGTGATAGTTGTCTCTCGTTGTATTCATCTCACTCTCTCATGCTTTGTGTAAGTAATATATGTTATAACAGGTCACATGATGTGTAGTTATTTGTTTTATGTGCCTTTAAGTTTAATTACAATTATTATTTTCTATGATCATAGCTACTATTCATCTACCTTGAGAAATACATTGCATCTTACCTTTATGTTGATAGACTTATGTTAAGAGAGCATTGGTTATTGAAATTAGTTTTGAAAATTGCTCTTTCAAAGTGAAAGTTAAATTAGTCTTGTAGAGTTAATATTTGTGTATAACCTATATTATGTTATCATTAATTTCATTCTATCAATTTTATTTCAAATTATTTATATTATTGCTATATTAAGGTGTGGTATAATGGATCTAACCTGTCAATCTATAGAGTCATCTCTCTTATAAGTCACCAACAACTTGAGAGATATTTCAATGTTACATCAAATTTAAGGAGGCTAGAGTAGACCTAATTAAGTTGAGAACCTAATTGATAAAATTCACCATGGGGGTTTCCCATTTTTAATCCTTCATAAGGTAAATTACACATGTAATGAACATGTTATCAATTTCAAACATTATCTTAGCATTTAGATTTGGGTTCATTTTGTATGGTTGCTTCTTCATGGGCCTCATGCCATCAATGAAGATGATATTAATTTTTCCAAAGGAGTAATATATCCCTTTAATGTATATGTGTCTCTTTAAAAAAATATATTTGAATTCATAAAGTAGTTCTATGATGTGTGTCAGTTATGCATGACTCTATTAATAGTTACTTTGGGTTCTTATTTTAATTAGATGTTCCCCTTAATTATATTTAAGGGATTAAATGTGTGCTTTCGTTTATCACATTATGTGTTAGTTAATCCATAATCAACCTAATAATATTTATCTCATAAATGTCTAGGGTCAACCTCCTTGGACTCTTTCTCCTTTTTATTCAACAACTTATGTCATTCAATCACAATCTTTGAATTGCATGTGATCCAAACTAATTCATCCTCTCATTTTTATTTTTTTCTGTCTTTGTTTCATTAAATAACTTAAGTAGGGTGATATAATTCTCTATACACTTCTTTCTAACCTGTTCATCAATTATAGCCTCATCTTTTAGGATAATGCAACATATGTACAATAGGGGTCAACTAGCCCAAATTAGGTGAGGATAAGGAGAAAGTATGGATGAAATTATCCTTAAAGGAATTCCACTCAATATTTTCATGCCACATATAATTAAAATTATACCATGTTTGGGATCAAGTCTTCAAGTTTATATAAAAATAATGAACCTATATATCTTTGGAGAAATAAGTTTTGTTCCTTGTCCACGTGTATTCACATTTTTGAATATGCACCCATGGGTTAGAGTTTCCACTATTGGTGGGCAATAATTTGTAGTCATTTATAATCTAAAATATATAGAATATTTCATCTATAAACTTGGCGTAATTTATAAGACTTGGCTTGTATGTATCCTACCAACACATGATGACCTTATCAAAGTATATATTAGGGAAGCTATGTGATCCTTTTGCTTAGGAACATAGGCCTCCAAATCAATTAAAATTATGTCAACACTTTTGGAAACACTATATAAATTAAAATTATAAATTCAATATTTAATTATATAAAATAATTCCTTTACATTGGTTGTGGTGCATGACATCCAAGTCTTCTTTCTACTGAGAAAATGATTGACACTTTTACATAGAGCCTTTTGTGCACTATAAAACTAGGTTATTGACCAAACTAAATAAATGTACTAGTAATGAACTTAATATGAATCATGTTCTCATTATTTATATTAAATACTTATGGTATCTAAAATAGACTATGCCTCATCCTAGTTTATATTCCTTCCCCACCTAGATCTCAATTTTATACCACTTGTGTTCCAATGTTATATATGTTGATTTTATCATCAAAATCAAAGCTATAAACATAGGTAGTTCCTTGGTCTCTTGATAATGGGGTAACCACACACTCTTTTAAATTATTTAATCTAATTAAATAATTATGGAAGTGTGCATATACATTATTATGATAACACTAAGGTATACCAATAAAATTTTGGTAGTTTCATACTTCAACAAGATCAACAATCTCAAAGTCTAGTCAAAAAATTTCACCTAGTATCTTGATATGATAATTTTATATAACTACCATAGGCTAGGATCAGGTTTTTTTTTCATGAACATAACATGGGTCAAGGGTTATAGGTTAAGTTTACACATCTAGCACCAAGAATCTTTTTTGATAATGTTTACTTTGGTGCCCATTTCCAATAGAATGTTGCGTACTGACTATTGATTGATGTTTGCAGACATAAACACTTTCATTCATAGCCTAAATTATGGGTTTTCATTACTTTTTTACATCATGATACATTTTTTGTTGTTACATCAATAGTTTTATTTATTATGTATATAAAAATAAATATTCTATAGCATAGGAATCATCCCTTTGATATGGTGGAGAGATAGTACTTTGGCTAGATTGTCCTCTTGTGTCAATTTTACTATTTTTGGGGTTAGAGATCATTTTTTTAATTTTATTTGAAGTCTCAAAAATGTTGTATTTCACCCTAAATTTCTTTAATAATAACTATATATTCATAAATAACATATTTATAGCATGATTTATTTATATATGGTGTTATAGAAGGTTTAGATCACACCACATTTATTTAATATCTTCATTCTTCATAACTCTTCCTAACGTTATGAGTGGGAGTAGTTTTGGTTGTGTAGCTAGACCACTATGAGTTATTATCTGAAACATGGACCTAAAATCATTCTTATCTTTTATCTTTAGTACCCTTTGTTCCAAGTTACACTCAAGCCTAATCATACCATCTCCCTTCTTAGACATATATTTATGAGTTAGATTTACATACAAGTATGGGTATTCTTTGACCTTTTGGTTACCTTAGTAGTACCTATTATCAAAATGTGACAAAATTCTGACCTCTATGAGTCCAAGTTTATTTCATGTTCCCATTCTCGTATAAGTGTTTGTAGGTTCTCATATCTTATCAACAACTCTTTAAATGCTAAATCATGAGTTTAAACACATTTTTAGTCACTTCAAAGAAATTAATGTTATTGTTGATGTTAAGGTTTCTATTATTACCAGTGGACAAATTTTAAAATCTTATTTATTGAATAAGTTGTCATATGGGGTGAAAAATAGTCCCTATAAGTATTGTAAGGTCTTGGTCAAATGAAATGTCCACTCCATGAGATCATCTAGTTTCATTAACTTTATATACACTTGAAACTACTTCTTAAGAAATCTAAAGTCATTTAGAAGAATAATATGAAGTATGGTACATACAAATGCTACTTATAAAGAATGAAATGAGGTTTGATAATGTTCCTAATGTTAGAATAAGTTAGAGGTTAGTTAGACCTTGTAGGTGCAATGCTCAAAGAAGAAGAAATCAAGATAAAAGGGGTATTTTTTATAATTTATACAGTCATGTTGAAGAGTGAACATATGAAAAGTGACACTCCATCTTATTTAGGAATTTTTAATGTTTTGATGCATTTCATAGGTTCAAAAATGGTAAAATACTCAGTTTCTACTTCATTAGGTCCCTTGGTAACTTTATAAGAGTCATATGTGAATATTTGTTCTATTCAAAATAGAGAGAGATGGTTCTTGAGCTCTTCACTAGGTATGGGAACCCCAATGGTCTTGAGATTAATTGCATTGATCTTTAGGTCAATATCCTTATGAGAAAATACTTAGAAAGTAAAATTTTGTGAGAGGGCTCTAAGCCACACTGATTTAACTTATTTTGGGAATAATGGAGTTTTATTTATATATTAGTTAAGGATATAGATTAATAAACTAGTACCAAATATATCACTAAATATAGTCCTAATTTATGTAACTATTTGTCTTTTTTACCTTTCTAAATATAGTAATAAATAAGAAGAAATATAACTTAGCTAGAAATAGACTGAGATGGTTGATATAGAGGAATAAAATGGATGTACAAGATTGGGAAGGTGTTATGAACCTAAATATATATTTCAATGGGTAAAAGGATAGAAGCACTAAAAATTAGATGATTTGGTGTTCAACACTTTTGTCTGGTCCTACCACTATTATCCAAACTAATTATAGAGACTTAAAACTTTTTAGGTAGTTGTATTTTGCCTATGTGAGTGTGCCTATGAAAAATCAAGCATTGGTTGTCAATGAAATTCATTGTGTAGATGATTTTATCTTCAAACCCTAACCCTCCATCATGATTGATAAAATGACATTTGAGTCATTTGAGAAATGTGTGGGTTTAGTGCAAAATATGTAGCGAATGTGCAATCTACAACCCTTTTGTGGGCATGCTACCTACATACCAATAGTCCAAAGAGGGATCAAGTCTTATGTAATTCTCCCACCTAGTGTACTTTGTGTAATAGTTTGATGTGGATCTAAATCTCAAATTGATAGTGTTTGAAGTGGATAGGGACTAGTATGAGGATTTTAGTAGGTTTTTAGCTATGTTGGGTGACTATGTGCAAAAAATAGGGAAGTTTTCCTTAGTGCTTTATAAGTTTTTCACCTCATTTTTAAATGATCTTTGAGTTTGATTTTATAGGGAACAATTGATCATAGGTCAGATGTATTTGTGCTAGGTTGACCTAATTAAGGATAAGGGCCAGATTAAAATGATTATTTGGGTTTAAAGTAAAAATGGATAGGACCATAAAAAATGGGGCACTTATCCATGGGGTGCTATAGTCCAAATGGGGTACTCCTATCCTATAGGCTTAGGACCTAGGGGAATAGGATTAATATGATGAATAATATTTAGCTAAGGTGGAATGACCATTCACAAGGTTTTGGATGACTGGAAATGAAAAACAAGGTGTCTAAAAGGGTCATAAGAACATACAAAAATGACATATGGATAGGTTATTACAAACCATAATCAAACTACCACCTTAGACGTTTTATATGAGTATATTTACCCCTATTTATTCTAGTGATGTAACAAAACTCAATTATAGGATAAAGGAAAAGTTGAAAGTTTACCTAAACTTTCCTAAAAGGGTGAAGGCCATGAAGATGTGTGATTTTTAGTGTGTGTAGAGAGATCACAACCTAGAACTCAAATATTTAAGAGAAAATGATGAGTATATCAGTTCTTACTAGATACACTATGTCTAAAATAAGAACATATAAAGGTTAGGTAAAAGAGAGAGGAAGAGAGAATGAATACACCTCATTAGGTACATGCACCAATAAAAAACCTATTATTAGGTTGAGTGATGTTGAGTGATGATGAGTGATTTTGGGTATGTGTTGTAACAAAAGTAATATCATAAATAGATCCGAGTTATCAATTCACTAAGGGTGGGTCAAGAATACAAAGTTTGGACCTTTGGCTCCATCCTCATCCACTATGTAGTGAAGATATGTTATCATCCATTTTTTTAATTAATGTTTGGATAATGTGTCAAATCCCTCTAAGTAGTTGGATAAAAAATACAAAGGCTAGATAGTCCTTTGGCTCCATCATTTCCCACTAAGTGTGAACTATGAACTAATACTAGTATGAGTGTGTGTCATATGAGATGGCTCATTAAGCCCATTAATGATTTTTTATATAATAATGTGGCATGGATATCTAAATGTGTACTAAGAACTACTCTAGTCTTGGTGACTCTAAAAGGTAGAGATTATGCTTGTATTAAAGCCACTCCAAAGCTAAGTACTAGGCTTATATGAAAGCCACTCCAGAATGATGTCAACCACCTATAGATGGACTAAGGCATGAAATTACTAAGAATACCTAAGTAAATCAATTAACTATAAAGAGAAGAAGGTAAATGTATCATGCACATTACCCCTAATCACTGGTGTCTATAACATGGATTCTAATTTGGAATATGTACCAACTACACAATCTAAAACTAGAAGTGAGAGCCATCATGCCATGCATGATGCCCCCTATATCTAGATAATATGAGTAAAACTATACTAAAACTACACAATCTAAATTGGATTGCACCTGACAAAACTATAATTGACCTTACCTTTCTATCTATTTCTAGAATTTTTATGTTTTTAGCTATTTGGATAGGAGCACTAAAAAATGGACTTTTTATTGTAGGGTACTATAGTTTGAATGGGGTGCTCTTATCCTTTACTATTTCTAATTGTTTTTCTATGTTCATCCCTATTTTTTGGTCTATTCTACATGTTTTTAATTCTAATTGGTATTCTAAGTGTTTGGGAAACTAATTTTGATCAGTAGAGGGATCTGATCTCTATGACAAAATCCTTATTTGTTGTCCCCTCTTTTGATGTTAGAAATGAAGACCATGTAATGAATTCCATCAAAAGAAAGATCCCTACAAGTGTGTTATGCTATGAAATATATGATATAGCAATGATAATACAAAATATGTCTCAAGATATAACATTGTTTATATTGGATATTGTTAGATCAATAGGGGTATGCCTAGATAGAAGCAATAATGTAATAACATGTGTAGTATACTAAACTGAAACTATAAATCTATTTAGTTGTCTTGGAGGGATGCATCATGATTTCCATCATGGCATCCAATAAGGCAATATAATGTAAGATGTGGTTCATGGTATTTCAAATAACTATGAAGCAAACAAGCATGCAAGGTAAGAATCAAGAAGTATATGAAAGAGGCCAAGGGTCTAAGAAAACAAGGGACATTGGCACATGTCACTCAAACTAGGAAAAACTTGTAGACAATTCATGTTCAAATTCCCACTTAATGATAAAATTGAAAATAAGAAGGATTGGTGTGAGGGCCACAACCACATACAAGAGTACAAGTAAAGGACATTGGAAAATGTCCTAAGATGCGCACAAGTAAAAAAACATGTACTGATAAATGCAATCACATCTAGCTACTCAAATCAATAGAAGAAGGTATGTAAATGCTAGAAATACTATTGCATCTTGTTGATCAAAAAAGTAACTGAAAGTATCAAGAAAAATATAGTACAAGACTAGGTAGATGAGAATAAATACACAAGTTCTATAACTAGTGAGTGTAGATAGAATAATATGTGTAATCTAGTAATTAATGTACATAAACATGATAACTAGAGTGTGTTATGTAGGAATGACATAACTTGAATGGTATTGTCATGTAGAAGATGCCCCTGATGGGTAGATATCTTGATGTATGTCTTGAATGTAAAAGTAGGATGCCCACTCAATGGGTAGAGTGAATCAATCAAGGATCTAGATGTCACTACACACACTCAAATAAATCAAGTGAGGCATGGTAATGTATATAAATCAATAAATAATAGCATAGAATAATAAAATGTAAGTCTAGCATGGTAGTATAAATGTAAAGCATGAATAATGCATATAGTTGAAAGTTTTTTAGTGTTTTGAGTTATTTGAATGTTTTTGTATTTTGAAATATTATACTTTTTTTGGTATTTTGAAATAATATATGTACAAGTAATCATAAGGGAACTATGTAAAATAAAGTGAAAATGAACTATGTACAAGTAAGCTAAGAAATTATGTACAAGAAAGATTAAGAAGAAACAATACTAACTAATGAGTCTCATAAGAAAATCCTTATCATGGTGTCTTGTATCAATGAGATGGATCATGTATGATCATGAAGCACAATGGAATGGTTGAGACTCTGACTATAAAATATGTGTATGTTGTAAGTGATTTGAGATCTCTATAGTGAAAACTATGGGTTCCCCTTGTAACTTTGATAAGTGGATGAAATTATGGGTCTCTTAAGGACCCATCTAGTACTGTAATAAGCTCTCTAAAAATGTGCTCTATGTGTAGAGGCATGAGACCTAAATGATAATTCCCTGGGTGTGAATATTATAGCTAAAAACTATCTATAGTCTTGAAGCTAATGCTAACGTAGTAGTCAATCTAAGGGAGGATTCCATCGAAGTTTATTAACTCTCCATGTCGGTGAGGAAGGCCTTGGATGTGTCTTAATCTCAACTAGAGGAAGAATTGTAACTAGTGGAGGAGATGAAACTAGTGACTGCAAAGTAGGAAACAGTTTTGAAGTGGTGAGTGGTAACTCATATGGAATTCCACATATTATAATAACCTGATTAGCATGAATGTATTTCATTCATCTATGAATTATAAAAGGTATTACATGAAGTTTATAGATCCATGGTTAACCAAGAAAAATGTTGAAGACTCCTACACTAGGAACAATAGTAAATGGTGTGGCCACATGTGTTGGACCAACCTATAAAGGAAGTATAATCTCACCCAATGAAATCTATATGTGTCTACTAAATCCACTGATAATTGTGTCTATTGGGGTGATATCCTAATTTGAATATCCCAAATAATAAAGTAATGTCATTGTGCACATGATCACACTAGATCGATTATTTAAGAGAACACTATGAATGGGATGGTGATCAATGTAGGATCTGATAAAGAGTGCATAGTAATCCAAATCATAGTCAACTATTTCATGCTCTAAGAAAGAGATCAATGTTCTAGCTAGAACTTTAGAATTACACACACCAATCTTATTACTCAAAGGATGTAACTCAGTTTAAGGTGTCTTGTATGTATCTAGTGGAATGTGTGTATGATATGCATGGTGAACATCTAATTTTCCCCCTATCTCCTATCAATAATGCTATGGAAAAAGATATGAGAAAATTTTTAGAGCCTTGTCCTATGTTTGATTCACCTAAGAAAGCTCAATTTCAGGGCCAAGATCAATAAGGTTTTCATCTATCAAGTATTGTATATTATGTCACAAACTAATGCATATATTCATTATATGTCCTAGTGCCTTATGAAATTCATAAAATGCATTTTGATTATATCTAGATGTAAGAAGATTTGTTGTATTAACTTCTCAAATAGGAAGGAAAGATAGGACATTGCATTCTACTAGCTATTTTAATGCTCTATCTAGAGATACTAGTAGAATGGTAAAGGCTCATTGAGGAGGCACTGATAATACCAATCACTAAGGGGGATCTAATGCCATAGTAATTCTAGGTTGATTTTTAATGTTGTTATCATTAACCTTTACTTTGTATGGGACTTTACTATTATTCTTGTTTGTTGTTTCTAATATTCTTATGTACTTAAGTTTGCCTATTGAAATTAATTTGACTTCCCTTTCCTTTAATGTATGACATAACTCAGTGAAGGAGGAATTTTTTTTGAACATTATTAACTCATGCAAAGCTAGCAGAATATCTATTTGAAGAAATCTTATAATTCCTGATTGGCTATGGGGCTAGTCATTTTAACCAAGATAGTCTTATATCTATGAACATAATCTATGATATGCTTGTTTGACCTTTGTTTATATTATGAAACTTAGGCGTAAAAAACCTTGTCACATATGGTAATGATAAAATGGTTAGTAACATGTTAGCTAAAGGATTGAATGCTTTGACCAATAAATTTGATACACTATGAAAACCTATAGAGCATAATTCATTAAACTCTATGGAAATAGCTTGGTTAGTAAACAGTCATTTAACACATAGTCCAAGCATGCTACATGAAAATCTCTCAAGTGTGTCTTTAGATCACCCTTACCATCATATAGAGTAATCTTGGGTTGAACAAAACCTAGTGGCAAGTGTGTAGAAACAATATGGCATGCCAATGGTGTATGAAGTAGATCAAAAGATTCCAAAGCTTGTATTGGTTTAGAGGCACCTTACTCAATATGTATCACCTTAGATTCAAGATATTTGATATCTTACATAAGAGAAACCCCACCAAGTGGTGAAGATTTAATATCCATAACTGGTGGTGCCACATATGAAAGTTGGGCTGCTATACGAGGTTGTTGAGAAATGGTTGCCCCCGTAGTGTCATTTACAACTGGTTGTTCTATGGTTTAAGGAGATTGAACATTATTTAATTTTTGTTGTTCTTCTTGTTGTAGTTTTAAGAATATCATCCTTCATATCATAATTTTTAATTAAAATTTCTTGAAGTTCCCTCTTATTAGTTTCATCAAAGCTAGTATATTGTGCCATTGCTATAGTAGGAAAAAAAGCAAAAGTGGATTGAATTTTTTTCAATAAGTTTTAATAAGAAAACTGTTATTAAAGGAAAGTATTGAATAAAGGAAATGTAAATTCCTAATAATATAAAACTAGAATGTACATAAAAAGATACAAATCTCACTAACATGTAAGGTGATACCTCCTAAAACATAAGGACCTAGTATATTCTACTAGGTTTTGAAAGAAATTATTGTTAAAATTATTATGGTGAATTTTAAAAATTAAATGTGAAATTTTTATTTATATATGTAGGAAAAATTAGAAGAGTATTGCTAAAATCAGCAAGGAATTTTCCCTAGGGTTTCTAGAGTTTTTATACACAAATGAAGAATGTTGGGTTCACCAAATGATTTAACTTATTTTGGGAATAATGGAGTTTTATTCTTATTTTAGTTAAGGGTATGGATTAATAAATCAATATAAAATATAACATTAAATATAGTCCTAATTTGTGCAAATGTTTATCTTTTTCACCTTTATAAAAATAGAAATAAATAAGAAGAAATATTACTTAGATTGAAAATAGACTGAGACATCTGATAAATACGTAAAAAATGGATATGCAGGACTGGGAAGGCGTTGTGAACCTAAATTTGGATTTCATTAGGTGAAAGGATAGGAGTTCCAAAAAGTGGATTCTTTGGTGTCTATTATTGTTGTTTATTCTTCTATTACCCAAGCTAATCATAGAGACCTAAATTTTTTAGGTTAGTTATGTTGTTCTTATGTGAGCATGCATAAAAAAATCAAGAACTATTCAATGATGGAACTCATTGTGGAGCTTATTTTGTCTTCAATCCCTAACCCTCCATCATGCTTGATAAAAAAACATTTGAGTCACTTGAGAAAGGGGGGTTAGTGTGAAATATGTACTAAAAGTAAAATCCACACCCCTTGTGTGGGCATGTTATCTACATACCAATACTCTAAAGAGGGATCACATTAGATGTAGTTTTCCCACTTAGTGTACTTTGTGAAATAGTGTGATGTGGATGTAAATGGGAAATTGATAGTGTTTGATGTGTCTAGAGATTGGTTTTAGTATTTGAGTAGGTTTGCAGCTAGGTTGGGTGACTTTGTGCAAAGAAAAGGGAAGTTTGCCTTAGTGTTTTGTAAGTTTTATCACCTCCTTTTTGAATGAGCTTTTCATAGGATTTTATAGGGAATAATTGGTCATGGGTCAGATGTATTAATGTTAGGTCTACCTAATTAAGGATAAAGACCAGATTAAAATGACCTTTAGGGATCAAAGTGTAAATGGATATAATTTTAAAAAATGGGACACTTTTTTATGGGTTGTTATAGTCCAAATGGGGCACTCCTGTCCTACAGGCTCAAGACTTGGAGGAATAGGATTGGAATGGTGAATATTATTTGGTTAAGGTAAAATAATCTTTCAAAAGGTTTTGGATGACTAGAAATGAGAAAAAAGGTGTCTAGAAGGGTTACAAGAGAATGCAAAAAGGACCTATTTAAGGATTAGTGAAGGCAAGTCAAAATGGTGCAATCAAACCCATTTGGGACCTATCAATTTTTAATTATTACATTATGTACTAAGATCACCTTGATATAAATGGAAATAAATGTATCTCAAGACCATGCTAAAATAAATTCTTTCGAAATGAAGTTTACTTTTCCTCAAGAAATCAAAATAGAGTCCAAGTACAATTTGATAATTAGATTATACAACTAAGGAGAAATAAGATACTTAAGGGCTTAGTGACATTAGAATGTATCTTCAACGAAGATGATAAAAACAAGAAGGAAAAGGTGAGTATGTATAAAAAAGAGGATAACTATGAAAGTGTCTTGAGTTTCAAAGATAAACTTCTTAAACTAGGCAAGGTGTGTTCTACATTGGAGAAGCAATCATTCTTTGATATATGTAAAGAGTTTCATGACATATTTTCCTATGAGTATAAGGACCTAAAAGGATTTGATCCTATCCTAGCATAGGCCCATCAATCCAAAGGTTTAACAACTCATGAGGATAGAGCATAACAAACTCCTTGAATCTAAAATTATCTTTCCTATCACAGATTCAACATGGGTAGCTAACCTTGTAACTATTAGAAATAAGAATTAGGACATAATAATTTTTGTGGACTTTAGAGATATTAATAGAGTGCCACTCAAAGATAAATATTCTTTAACCTCAATGGATTATATTTTTCAAATGGTTTCACGTTCTCAATGTTTATCTCTCCTATATGGATATTTGAGACCTATTTAAGGATAAGCGAAGGCAAGTCAAAATGGTTCAATCAAGACTCCAAGAAACCACTAAATGTGTTACATTAGGTTAACATAAAAAGAGACATTTTATGCTAAGATATTTAACCTCACATAATAATCATGGCCACTCTTTAATATATCATACATTATTTCTTTTAGATAAAATATGATCTATTTCTAGGACTGAATAATGTCAAATTACTTTATGAAGGTTTTCATTAGGAGTTCATAGTTCACAATGGTTTGATTTAGATTAAGCTTATTGTACCATGTGTGGGTGTACTCTATCAATGTTGACATAGATTAACTTACCTTGCACTCTGGTATCATAAATAACTTGGTTTTTTATATGAACTTACATCTAAGGATGTGTTCAATGGAATTTTACACTCGTTGCCAGTCAGGTAAATTCAATGACATCTCATAAAAACCTAGGGACTAGATGTTGTCACTTGGATATGCACCCTTTGAGGAGATGACAAGGATATCCTCATCCAAGTGGAATAATTTAATCACCATTAGGCTTGCGGGTGGCCTAAGGAATGAGGTGAGTCTCTAGATAGGGCTAGCTCCCTTGATGTACCGCTATGAATTGTAACTAAAATTAACTTTGGAGAGTGAAAAGGGATAAATAAATTGAAATAAAAGCTAAAGTAATGGAGGTGATAAACCAAATTGAATGATCACATCCAATTATATGCATATTAAACTTGAGACTAACCAACAAACCAAACATACACTCTTTCAATCAATAACTTCTCACATCAATGTTACATTATGAGGTCAAGATGAACATCTAGTCTAATGAGGACTAGTCAGGAGGCCTTAAATGGCTCTGATGAAGAGACAAAATGAATTAATCTTTGACATATCCCGAAATACTTCACATACCCTACAAGAAGTTTTCTAACTACAAATATGTTGCAAGAATGAGTTAACATGCTAAGGAAACAAGAACATCAATTAATAAAAATTAACCCTTCAAATACACACACTATGTAAAGTCATGAGATAAGCAAAACTTAGTGATTTTATTAATCAAAACATATACAAATGATTTTCCATACTTAGGTGGAGCATATAATACAATACCCAAATGGTTAACTCTTATAAAGTTTGAGAGAGAGAGAGAGAAGAAGAAGAGAAGTCCAAGGGTCACAAGGACACTTGTCAAGCTAAGAGAATCAATTATTTATGCATGCGAGAGAGATATGGGGTGATCCATGCAAGATCAAGAGATACAAGTGTCATCTCAAATAATCAAAGTCTTGTAAAGTGGCCTAAAACTCCTTATCTTGCACAAAAAACTACCTTCATGATTAGGCCTATTGAAGTGACTTGTAATTAATCAAGGGAAGGTAAAATAATTGTAATGGAAGGTTAGGATCTCATAAATTCATCTTCATGCATTGGTTGTATGCTTGGTATTATACAATCCCCTGGAAGAGAGTCATCATCACTTGTGCTCTAGGAAACCTCTTTCTCATGCACATTTCATGCTTATCTTGAAATTTGACTAAATTAAATTAATACCAAGATAATACCTATTAAAGGATAAAAAATTAAAAAGATAATACCAAGATAAAAAATTAAATTACATAAAAGGTAGTGTTTTACATGTGTTAAAGGACCTATTAAAGGATTAGTGAAGGCAAGTCAAAATGGTGCAATCAAGACTCCAAGAAACCACTAAATGTGTTACATTAGGTTAACATAAAAAGAGAGATTTTATGCTAAGATATTTAACCTCACATAATAATCATGGCCACTCTTTAATATATCATAAATTATTTCTTTTAGAAAAAATAAGATCTATTTCTAGGACTGAATAATGTCAAATTACTTTATGAAGGCTTTCTTTAGGAGTTCATAGTTCACAATGGTTTGATTTAGATTAAGCTTATTGTACCATGTGTGGGTGTAATCTATCAATTTTGACATAAATTAACTTACCTTGCACTCTGGTATCATAAATAACTTGGTTTTTTATATGAACTTACATCTAAAGATGTGTTCAATGGAATTTTACACTCGTTGACAGTTAGGTAAATTCAATGACATCTCATAAAAACCTAGGGACTAGATGTTGTCACTTGGATATGCACCCTTTGAGGAGTTGACAAGTCTATCCTCATCCAAGTGGAATAATTTAATCACCATTAGGCTTGTGGGTGGCCTAAGGAATGAGGTGAGTCTCTAGATAGGGCTAGCTCCCTTGATGTACCACTATGAATTGTAACTAAAATTAACTTTAGAGAGTGAAAAATGATAAATAAATTGAAATAAAAGCTAAAATAATGGAGGTGATAAACCAAATTGAATGATGACATCCAATTATATGCATATTAAACTTGAGACTAACCAACAATCCAAACATACACTCTTTCAATCAATAACTTCTCACATCAATGTTACATTGTGAGGTCAAGATGAACATCTAGTCTAATGAGGACTAGTCAGGAGGCCTTGAATGGCTCTGATGAAGAGACAAAATCAATTAATCTTTGACATATCAAAAAATACTTCACATACCCTACAAGAAGAGTTTTTCTAACTACAAATATGTTGCAAGAATGAGTTAACATGCTAAGGAAACAAGAACATCAATTAATAAAAATTAACCCTTCAAATATACACACTAAGTAAAGTCATGATATAGGCAAAACTTAGTGATTTTATTGATCAAAACATATACAAATGATTCACCATACTTAGATGGAGCATATAATACAATACCCAAATGGTTAACTCTTATAAAGTTTGAGAGAGAGAGAGAGAGAGAGAAGAAGAAGAGAAGTCCAAGGGTCACAGGGACACTTGTCAAGCTAAGAGAATCAATTATTTATACATGTGAGAGATATATGGGGTGATCCATGCAAGATCAAGAGATAAAAGTGTGATCTCAAATCATCAAAGTCTAGTAAAGTGGGCTAAAGCTCCTTATCTTGCACAAAAAACTACCTTCATGATTAGGCCTATTAAAGTGACTTTTAATTAATCAAGGGAAGGTAAAATAATTGTAATGGAAGGTTAGGCTCTCATAAATTCCTATTCATGCATTTTTTGTATGCTTGGTATTATACAATCACTTGAAAGAGAGTCATCATCACTTGCGCTCTAGGAAACCTCTTTCACATGCATGTTGCACACTTATCTTGAAATTTGACTTGATTTTTTAATTAAATTACATAAAAGTTAGTGTTTTACATGTGTTAAGACCCTATATATCCTTCTAAGCATCAGGGGCAACATAAATTCACTTTACTTGAATATTTCCTCCCTTCTCTCTAGCTTGCCCAATATGCTATATTTGAGTAAATGAGTTGAATGACCTATTTAAGGCTGTTAGAAACATTTTAAAGGAATTAAACATAAATTATGGGCTATATTAAGTATCAATATTTACATCCATGTAATTTTAATCTCTTGAAACTTCCTATAACCTAAAAAATAACTAAAAGAGTAATAAGAATCCTATTTATGCCTCCATCCATACAATTCTATCCAGATAGTATGCATGTGAGTGATCCTGAGGGAGTCCTCTTCAACTTAAAATATGTTTCATAGTCAAAATATTCCATTTTATTGCATCTCCAACTTCATTTTCTCAAATTGGTCCTTAGCAAGGGTTTAGGAGGGGTTCAGGTCAATTTGAGCTCTTAAGAATTGTTCATAAAAACTTGACAACCAAAATAAATAAAAATTAAATAAACATGGCCTTTAAGACCCCTAATAACATCCTTTATCTCCCTTGGCACTGATGTAAAACCTGAGCATTGAAAGTTGCCTACTCATGCTTGTTTTCCTCCTTTTTTGGATGTTGAGTTGGTTTTTTTAGTTAAGAAGGGATTCCTTGATGTTTATTTTCCCATAAAAAGCTCATATACCTATAATAATGACCCAAAAACATGTTCCAAGTAATTTATATGCTTAACTTATGCTAGAAATGGAAATGACTACTCATTTGGACCTCTAGGCCTAGTTATGTCTAGTAGGCCTATTTTGATTTTGAAGCTCAAAATGGCCTTGCATGGTTTTATTTTCGTTATTATGGTTCAAAAACATCTATAAACATATAATAAACATTCTTATATTCATTATAAATCTCATCTAGGTTTAGAATTGATAGTGACTTCTAATTTAGATGTTAGCTTGAACCCTACTTAACTACCATGTCTAAAAGTTTGTAGGTTTAGGTATTTTATTTTGTTATTATTACCTACTTGTTTGATTATATATATTTTATTAGGTTTAACTTTGTCTCTTACACATCTTATAAATAATCCTCATCCCCTGAACATTCTCTTCCATCTCCACTTGCCTAAAACATTCCAATTTTGCATAAGAGGAAGTACCCATATCTCAGACAAAACACAAAGTAATTCCCATATTTTATCTAATATTTTGAGTATATAATGGTATTAATCAATTATTAATTACTCTTCTCTAAAAAATTCAGAACTTGGTCATCTTATATGACCTTGTACACCCTTAAATTTTAAAACTAGTCTCTTGACAAGATAGACTGTGCAGGGTTTCTTAGTACCTAGACCGAGTTTGCTTACTTAGAGATATTTATATAATTATTTTATGACTTTTTTTTATGTATATTCCCCAAAAAAATTTAAATAAGGTATTCTAAAATCATTCATCACTTCACTTCTTTCACATATTTCTCATGTTCTCTACCTGCTTAGTCACAGTTGACTGTGGCTATGTTTTCCTTAAAAATAGACCGCTATTATTTATTTGTCATGAAAAAAGGTTTAAATAATATTTAAAAGTTTATATATCCCTTTATATTTACTTTTTAACCTTTTCTATGCTAAACCTTACCAAACATAGTCTCTTTGGTACGAATAAAACCGTATTCCTAACTCCCTTCTTACATTTTCATATACAAGGTTGTAGGTGATGTTAGGGACTTTTGAGAGGTCTATGTGAGTTGTAGTTATCTTATTTATATCTCATTAATTGACCAAAATATCCATTTATATGGCCATACATCACCTCATCAAGTCTAATTTTTCCATTTTTCACTTGTAATTTGAAACTATCAAATTAGGTTTTCCTTGTAAGACTATGAACCCCTGCCTATAGGTCTTTATTAGGTGCATATATTAGATTTAAGGATTTTGGTTATAATTATAATAGGAGATTAATTGAAACATGAGATATATATAATATATTCTCATTCCTTGGTCTTTTTTTGGATGAGCTAAGATACCACCAAATGCTTTGACAGAGTCATTACCTATAGGTGAACTTTTAGGAACTTATACAGACTGAGAATGGTCATATGGGAACATGAAACCACCTATCAACCTATATAAATGGTTTGTTAGATCATGAAATACATATATATCATAAAAATAATCTAATCATGAAAACCTTTCCTATTTTTTAGATTGAGGCTATTAGAGGTCTCTTTTGACTCAAGCCTATGGAAGATACTAGTTGTTTTTAGTGTCTCCATTGGTAAATTTGAGCCATGAAAAAATCAATCTGTATTGATCATCCTTTCTTTAAACATGGAATATATATTTTTAATGATATATGTTTGAAATTATACTTATATATGTGTTCCAACTCTCCATGGTATACATGTTAAAAGACATCCAAAAACCCATAGGACCTTTGTTCTACTCCTTTTGGGCAAAAGGTTCTTGAATTCACTCAGGAGTTTCAAACATGATTTCACACCTTTCCTTTCCCAATTTGAAACTTGAAATAGGTTATAATGGGTCCAAAATATGTTATGACTTATAAATATCTCTATCATATTTTCAAATATCACATTACAAACCTATATATCCCTGAAGTACTACGTATAGGTAGTCATTAGTATGCACATGTAGTATAGTGAAATTGGGTAGTGTACAATATATCTATGTTTATGATATTATATATATTAATAAATTATATAAACTCATTATTCATTCTAAAACACCTGAAATAAGTTCCAAAACATTTTATACAATGTGAACTTGAGCTTCATTTCACCTTTAGGTGCATATTCATGGTGATTATGTACAGACTGAGAGTGGTGTCTCATGTGACTGTTCAGTCACTCTTCTTTGAAATCAATTTTAAGGTTTTATTCAATAATATATGGCATTTTATAACACACTAATTCCTCAAAATATTCAATATAATCCTATGAACATGCCATAAAGGTTTCAAACATGTGATTTACTAAGACTAACTGTGTGTGATAGTCATAGGATGAACAAACTACATGATCTTTATGAATAAAATATCATAATTTATACTTTGGAGAATATACCTAAGAATTAAATTATATAAAATCACATCAAAAACATAAGGAGAAATGTATCTCAACTCCCTGGTGCTATGGTTACAAACTGAAGATCTTGAAAATGGTGTAAGATTGTCTATAACATAGAAAGTGTATTCTCCTACAAAATAAGCTTCTTGGATTGTCAAATCACTTTGAAACAAGAAAATAATCATGAAATACATAATTATAAATGTCCAAAATACTTTGGATAAAATATGAGAAACTAGTTTATGAGTTGTTCAAACCAAGAGAAAACCAACAGGGTGCACAAACTAGTAGGTAGTTTTGGAAGCTAAACTTCAAATGGATGGTTCATAAAGCATGGTTGATCAAACTCAAAATTATTGATATGAAAATTTATTTTCATGATTTTAATATCAACTCCTATAAGTATTTGACTTGAAACCCCTTGTGCTGACCATACCAAGAAAAAACTTGAGTGTCACTTCAAATTGACAAAAAAGACAAAAATGGAGCAGAATGGTTTTTACCTACAAATTGTCCTTTCAATTCATTAAAAACATTTATTTGAGTGTGGTGGAGTTGAATATACAATTTTCACCATTTTACCAAATGGCACACTTCCTAAAGAGGTTGTACAAGTGTCATTTTCTCCTTTCTTGCCAAGAAAATTACCTTCTCTCTAAACAACTTACCATATTTCAATTAAAAATAGTTATCTAGGACTCATAATGACACATGGGACATGGAATAAAATTTTTAAACTTACACTTCCCTAAGAAACCTATATGAAGCATTAAATTAACTATTTTTGACCCTCAAAATGACCCAAATTGATAAATGGACCTAGAAACTAATTGACCAAATCTAGTACAACATTAATTGACATAAAGTGACCTATAAAACACCTCATGACAATACATTATACCCCATTATTGGCCTAAAATTCAATATTTTCAGTAGGGGTGGCCCAATTTGACATAAAAGTCAAATTTGGTCAATAATAGTTACATGTAAAAAATATGATTTCAAAAGATGATGTACTAATGTGCATGTTAAAGGTGTACCTAAAACCTAACTATTGGCATGGATTGATCTCGTCATATGATAATATATGATATTACTCTTATAGCCTCTTGTAAACTCAAATAGGCCATTAATGGTCCTTCTACTTGTGTAGATTCACTCTTTTTTGAACTAATTATCTGAGGGGTTAGGCTCTCTCCTATTGGTGGCATGCCAAGTATATTTATTCATAATGCCCACATGGGGTTTTTTACCACTAGTCTAGGTGATTGGTAAGGGATGGGATACTTAAAAAAACATTTTTATTCTTATTATTTTAAAAATTATCTTATGCCTAAGATATAACAAGATTCTTGTTTGATTTATTTTACGTGATGTTAATGCACATGAGCATGTGCTTCAAGTAGAATAAAAGTGGAAACGTCCTTAGTAGTCTTTCATTTTATTTATTTTTCCCCTTGGTCACTTCATTATATATGCCTAATATATCATGATATTATTATTTTATTTCATATATGTGAGAGTAATGCAAGTGAGCATGTGCTTAACGTAGTAGGGAAGTGTCAACTTATTTAATAGTATCTATCTTTGTTTGTATGTTTACACCTTAGGAACTTCACCATTTCCTTCAAGAACATGATATTAGTCACTATCATGCACTTGTTTGTCAATGGATTTCATATAATTTACATAAGATCCTCCATCATTCCATTCTTTTTTCATGGAAGTCCTCACAAAATATTTTGAGTCAAACTTTCCCCTCTACCTAGGGTCCTATTTAGTCATTACTTCCTACCTATTCATTATATTTTTGACTTTAAATATCACACACACACACACACACACACACACACACACACACACACACACACACACACACACACACACACACACACACACACACACACACACACACACATAATCTCAATTTTTAATAATTTATTTTATGCTAAATTTTATAAACCATGCCCATTTCACCTTCTAACATCCATACTACTAACATATGAAAGGAACTGACCAACCATTGGAAATTTCTCAATCCCACTATTTACCATCATCTTCTTTATATCCAATAATAACTTCCTCAAATAATAACCTCTAAATTCACGTAAAAAATTATATTTATCCTCCATTAAATATTAATATGTGGAAATATTAAAATATAACACACATGTATTCAATAAATCATGCCAATAAATGTCTATAACTCTATTCTAGACCACATCTAGGTTCTTTAGTTATTCTTCTCATTTTTTAGTCCAAGGGTATGTACATCCATAGTTTATAAAATTTTAATTATTTATTATGTAATCCATTCTTGTATAATTGTTGGAATATTACATAATAAAGTAACATAAAGTTAACTTTACAAGTTGTATTTCACCCATTTTCTTTGTTCTTGACCTACACAACTAGGATGGTTTACAGTATACTTTTCTCCCAACTGATCCAACTAATAATCAATTATTCTCTAGTGATATTTCATACATAATCCTTCCCTACCATCATACAAACAAAATTTAAACCATCTCAATAATGGATACATTTTTTTTAAAGTTTTAAAGTCACACATACACTAGTCTTTATGTGTATTCTAACACTTAACCTTTACACTTTATCTATTAGTACATCACTCAAGTTTCCTTACATGTTAACTCAAAGATAAAAGAGGGAAATAAATAAGGTTTGTGATTATTTTTTGATGATACAAAATCACAATGTCATGTAGTTATTCATGTATATAGGGGACATAAAGGAAGTACTTTACACTATATTATCAATGCATTATAACAAGAAAATAAGTAAATAAACAATGTCATTGATATATTTATCATATCAACATAGTGGTAACTATTGTCACAAAATATTACACCCTAAAATATGATGTTCATGTTTATTATATATTTGGATAACATGGGAATACTTCTAGGTATGTGGATATACCGATGGTGGAAGTAAGTCTCTAGATTTAAGGGCTAGATCCCTAAATTTATATTACAATGATCATCACCTAAACTAGTTCTTGAATGTGGGAAAAGAGTTATAAATTTTAATAAAAATAACCTAATCTAATTGGGTGATATACAAATATTATTTCCACATGACCATCATACTCCTATCACAATGAAATAAGTCATACAAACTAGTTTCAAAGTCCTAAAGGATTCTAACATCATTGTTTCAACATGGAGGTGAGATGTATGAAATAACCACAAGGTATATGAACCAGATGGAAAAATATACACTTTAAGAATAATAGTATACTTTAAAGGATCCTAACATACTTGAGTACACTCTATATGACTTTTTAGAATATAAATTATTACATAAACATGAAAGGATAAGGAAGCCAGGATAGAGAATTATCAGTAACTCCACTATACATCAGTTTACACACTTATAAATATATTCATGAACTCAAAAATAGACTTTATTTTATTTTCAAAGGAAAAAAACAATGTCATTATTGTAAGGATTTTCCATTTATGGTGTGGTATTAGTTTACAATAGCTAAAATAGCTATTACTTATAAAATTTGAGAGAGAAGAAGAGAATGAAGTCCAAGGGTCAATAGGGCATGTGTCATACTAAGAAAAGGAGTTATAGATGTAGGATAATTAATTTTGAGATGGAATATGCAACGTATAATAAAAAAATTCCCAAAAATGCATGAAACTCTTAAAATGTGACATATGACTCCTCATTATTTGCTCAAAAAACTTCCTCCATCATTTGTCCCTTTCAAAATGTCCCACAACTAACTAGATACAAATATCATGGTTTCACTAAGATGGAAGCATCCATTGTATGCCTAATGAGATCACTTGTATACAACAATATAAAGAGATCCCTATCATTCTAGGATTAATTTTCATCATGAACCCTCCATGACTATGTTGACCCTGTTGCATGTGTTTTCTTGGGACTATATAGTTTTTGAGGTGATCTTGACTAAGATTTAATAGAAATGTATGAATTTTAAGTATTTTTTTTGTAACCTAATTTTTTACTTTTATCTCATGCTTATCCATTTTCATGCTTAGGTCCATAAAATCTTTTGGTTTGGCCTGTCTATCTATGTGTCATCTCTTTACCATACTATTTATTTAATTTTAAAATATGATCATTACTGATTTAGGTACATGTATTCATATTTTGTCCCCTAAAACTTGAAAAAATTCACTCCATCAATCTCTTAAAGAGTCTCTTATATTTAAATTTTAACTTTGGCCATTGATCTTTTATCCAAGATTCTAATATTGGGACACTTGGTAGCATTGTGTGACTTCTACAGACCCTACTATCAATTTTCATTTGATTGATGCTCTTACGCCATGTAGTGACCCTAAACACAATATGGGATCATTAACATATTTACATAATTTATACCATCAATATCCATCTACATGGTTAACATACACCATCGATATTTAATCTTTATGATCAAACACACACCATTGATCTACTAAACATATGATCAAATGCAAGGTATCGATCTACTACCATTTTCTTAGGATTATGACAGATGGCATCATAATTTTCATTATTAGGGTCCTTTAACCTATTGAATTTTTACTTTCCATTATATCTCCATCTATATGATTAAACACATGCCATTAATATTTCTTGGCTTATTGACCCTAGTCTTCAACATAGATCATTGATCAAAACTTATACATAGGAATATGCACCATCAATATTGATCCAAGGTAATTTTAATTATTGAATTTTGGTGATCAATTATATGCCATTAATGTTTTATTTGGGCTCTTGATATTGTGACACTTGGTAGCCCTACATTTAATCTTAGGATCCTTCAACCTATTTACTTTGTAAATTGATACTTGATTCGATATAATGAGGATTCAACACTTAGTGAAAGTAAATTAAATTATAAACTCATAATATTATTCAAATTATCTCTTTTAACCATGAATTGATTGAATCTAGGTAATTATTCTTTTCCAAGGTGATGATATTCTCCATAGCATCTATAAGTGCACATTCATGGTGGACAACTGTGCATACATGGAAATTAGACTATTATAGTTCATCCTTGTCATTTAAGGGGATATATTATGATTTATCATTTAATAATAATATGTTAAGACTTTTATAAAATTCATTTCTCCTCCATGAACGTGATCAAAGATCTAAACACTATGACTACATCTAAAATAAGTAAAAAACTAATTGTGACCCAAGGTGATTGTGTGTTTAAACCAAAGCATGAATTTATAAGACCAAATTTGAAAATAATATGATTTATATGAGATGAGAGACATAGATAAAATCCTATCACATTCACATGAAACCCTTGTAGAGTGTGTATATGAATGTAACTTCACATGGTGATACCTTGAAAAATGTGCAACTTTCATATATAACTCTAAAATGACACAAAATGGTATGAATAATTAATTAGACCATGACCAAAGATATAAAATTATTAAATTACATCAAATAGACTATTAAACACCCTATAGCATTATAATATACCCATATATTATGTTTTTAACTATAGGGGCTGACCCATTATTACTTTTGGCCAAAATGGTCAACATTCTTAGTGATTTCACAAGGGTGGTATGATTTCTATGCCATGACCACTAGCCTAATCATATCTATTGTGTCATGGAGTCAACTATACACTATATTTGACACACAAATTACCTTTAACAACACATAAAACATAAGGGAAATACACACAAAACAAGACACACTCAGAATAAACACACATGTGTTCTACTAGAACTCTTATGGAACACAACACAACTGAAAGAAAATTCACATCTAACCTAATATTTGCAAGACTCAAATTCAATTCCACAATATGAAGGCTTCAAATATATCTCATTCATAGGGATAGATAATTGTTCTTCATTCATCCTTCCTAATTGAAAGGAGTTACATTATTTACACTTGATGATGACATATGGTCCACTCCATAAAGTGTCAAATTTTGTATGTCTCCCTAATTTTACTCTATCTTCATCCCATTTCATCATTATGTCAACTTCTTGAAATTATCATCGAGTTTCCTTCTTATTAAAATATATCTTTAGTAGTATTTGGTGATGTTCTATAGTTTTATGATATTTATCTCTAGTCTCTTGTAACTCTATTATTTCTACCAACCTTACCTCCATTATATTGTTATAAATAGCTATAATTGTTTTTCCAACTCTAATGAATGTAGAACTTTTGATATAGACAACCTATCCTCTTATCCATATATAATAAAAAAAGGATAATTCTGTATTGACTTCTTGGGAGTTATCCTATTAGGCCATAGGGATATCTTTAATTTGATGTGCGAAGACCTTTGATTATCTTCTAAAATATTCTTGATGATTATGACCAGATTCATCTTAGTAGAGTCAGCCAACCCACTACCTTGAGGGAAATAATTAGATGAGGTGCTCATGTACATGTCATTACTATTTTCCCAATTAGTTGTCTTAACACCCATAAAAGCAAGTGCATTATCTAAAATAATGGTAGAAGGGGTACCTAACATTGTTGTGATACTCTTATAGAACTCTAAAGTATAATTATAGTTAGCTTCTTTCAATTCCATAACTTCAACCCACCTTGTAAATTAGTCAGTTGTTGTGAGTATCTATTTATGACCAACACTTGATGGGGGGTTTATCATGACAATTAGATCAAGACCCATTTCATGAAAGGTTGATCTACATGGATAGGATTCAAATGAAGGGTTGTAATCTTATATTTTAATACAAACAAATCACATTGTAAACACATTATTACTAAAGAATAATAGTCCTTAAATAAATTAGGCCAATAATATCTTACCCTCCTGATCTTGGAAAATATGATTCTTAGAGAGAAATGACCTCATGTTGTCCCATCATGGAACCTCTCAAGTAACACTCCAAATTGATTATTATCAATGCATCTCAATAGAACACCATTAATGTATTTTCTAATAATCACACCATCTATAAGATAAAAGGGAATATATTGCGATCTAAAATAACTACTTTTTAATATATTCATACCATTAAGATTGTCACAACTTTGAATAAATATGATAACAACTTGCTTCCAACTTTGTAGAGGTAAGGAACTAGCTGGTTGGGAATAACCATGATTGACTAGATGCTCCTCCTTTGAATCATGGAGATATGCAGCTAGATGTTCACAAATGCCTTTACCCCCTATAAAATTTGTCACTTTGATATCAATATCATATTCCATTTCCTTAGTAATCCATCTTGCACTCTTTACACTAAGGTTTTTACTCAAGAGAAACTCTTTAGTACTAGGATGAGAATCCATAACATGAATACTATTATTTGAAACCATGTGCCTTAAATTCTTTAGTCTTTTTACAACATCAAGGAATTTTTTCTCTAAAAATGTGTAATTGACTTCATAATATTTCAAACATTAACTAAAGAATGCAATTGGTTTCCCCACACCATCATTATTTTGAATTATCATGGTGGAGAAAGTATCAAGGTTAGAAAATGAATAAAACATGAATTATTTATCAAAATAAGGGTTCATGAGAGTAGGATCTTATGCAATTAATTTCCTAATGGCTTAAAAAATGATCTTACCTTACTTATTCCAAGAAAAGACTTGATTTTTATTGAGCATGGATATGATGGGTTTCGCTAAAGATGCAAAAGCAGGTATGAATCTCCATACAAAATGTATCTTATCTAATAAAATTTGGAGACTTTTCTTATATAAGGGCAATGATAGGCCTAGAATAACCTCTATCCTTTAAGGATCAATAGTCAAACCATATTTTGAAATAATATGTCCTAAGATCTTACCTTTGTAGACAATACAGATGCATTTTTTGAGATAAGGAGATACTCTATATTGCCTACATATTTCAAACACTTACCTATAGTGTTGCATATGTTCATTAGCATCTTTAGAAAATAGTATTATATCATCTAGATAAAATGACAACATCTCACTAATAAAACCTTTGAATTCAATGTCCATTTCTCTTTTAAATGTGGAAATGACATTTAAAAAACCAAAGGGCATCTTCCTATAAGCAAAATTTACCCATTTTGTGGTGAATGTTGTCCTAAACTGATCATCCTCATTCACTACAATTTGATTATAACTCCAATATCCATCTAGGAGAGATAAACTTTGAGAAAATGAAACCATTTGATAAATATAATCCATTGAGGTTAAAGAATAGTAATCTTTGAGTGGCACTCTATTAAGATCTCTAAAGTACACATAAATTATTATCTCCCCATTCTTATTTCTAATAGGTACAAGGTTAACTACCCATGTTGAATGTTTGATAGGAAAGATAATTTCAGATTCAAGGAGTTTATTATGCTCTATCCTCATTAGTTGTTCAACCTTAAGTTTGATGGGCCTATGCCAAGATAGGATCAAATCCTTTTAGGCCCTTATACTTAGAGGAAAATATGTCATGAAAATCTCTACATATATCAATGATTTTTTACTTCTCCAATGTAGAACACACCTTGCCTAGTTTAAGATGTTTATCTTCGAAACTCAAGACTCTTTCATAGTTATTCTATTTTTTAGACATACTCACCTTTTCCTTATTGTTTTGATCATCTTCATTGAAGATAATTTCTAATGTCACCAAGCCCTTAGGTATGTTGTTTCTTCTTAGTTACATAATCTGATCATCAAATTGTACTTGGAGTCTCTTTTGATTTCTTGAGGAAAACTCAACCGCATTTTGAAATAAGTTTTTTGAGTATGGTCTTGAGATACATTGATTTCCAATTATTTCAAGGTGATATTAGTACATAATGTAATAATGAAAAAGTGACAGGTCCCATATGGGTTTGAGAGTGCATATCATGTGTGTAGGTATTTAAGGTGATTGAGCATGCTAGAGGGGTAATATAAGTGAAAAGAGTGCTTAAGATAATTATTTAAGTGGAAGGGATTCATTAGATAAATCTTGTGAAGATCTGGGTTGTCCTAGTCAACTTGGTATAACTTCTTAACTAAGCAGATTGATGATGCCAGCATTAGCATATGTGAAATTGTCGTAATAACGTGGTCACATGGGTTTGTTTACATTTGTGCCTTGATCATGTATTTTAAATTAAATGTCTTAATATAGTGTCTAGAAAACATTATGGTGGTTCAAAATTGGTCTCCTTGGTAGATTCCATTGTTTTCCATACTTAGCCAAATTTGCAATATCAAGTGATCGTTGTAATTCAAATGTTTGAATTTACAAAGAAAAACCAATAAATAGTTTTTTGTTTATAAATTTATAAATTTGATAAATTTTATGGTGGTGTAAAGATAAAAGTGGTAGTGTAATTCAAGGGATATCCAATAAAATTTATTAGGAGGTTTGACTAGTCATATAATTACATTTATTACATGTGAGAGTTGATTATTATTGACTGTGTTTTTTTTGAATAAACCATAGTGCAAAGAAATGATTTTATAAGTAAAATTATTGATCAAACTTATTTTTATAAAAAAACCCAAATTATAATCCATATTTATCATCCTGAAATTTATTTTTAGCTTTGGCTGTTCAAATAGGTGAAGTTATTATAGGT
The DNA here is from genome assembly GCA_037957365.1 of Torreya grandis. Classification (NCBI taxonomy): domain Eukaryota; kingdom Viridiplantae; phylum Streptophyta; class Pinopsida; order Cupressales; family Taxaceae; genus Torreya; species Torreya grandis. Next base: position 220,432 of record JARHVA010005043.1, on the reverse strand, counting down.
CAAAGTTGACTTTCGTTGATTGTAATTATAGTAACTTTGAGTAGGCTTATTTTAGTAGTGTTTATGAGTCTTTAGAGGATGAAGAGAGGTGTATTAAAAAAATTATGATGTTATTGATGTCTTGATATTTCCATACATATGTGGATTTTACATGGAAAGTTTATATACATTTAGTTTGAGCATATTTTGTGAAGATAGTGTTTTTGGGATAATTAAGCCTAATAGGTCTTTAAGACATAATGGAGGTTTCAGAGCAGGAAAAAATGATTTAATGTTTATGAATAATGTATAAGGATCAAATAGGATTATATTAAAGTTTTTAAAATGGTTTGGGTTATTGGTAAGGGTCATCTAGACCATAGTGGCTCAAAGTGTCCCATGAAAGTGAATTAGGTCTCCATGGGACCTATTGAAGACTTGACGGCTAAAAGAGGTTTCATAAGGTGAGTGAGTGACTTGGACTATTTTATGACATGTTAAAAATAAATAATTATTTGATTAAATTTTTAAAAAGTGTATATAATGTTTCCATCTTTGGTTAAGGGTTGTTGGTATCTAAGTGTAATGTGTGGCCTAATAGAGGGATAATTACTTAGGTCTTACTTACCCTCGTGTGTTGTTTTGATCCATTAAAAACATGACCAACACAATGAGTTGATGGGTATTGTAGTTATCATTTAAAAATATATATATTATGTCTATACATGAATGCAATGTTTTGTGTCCAAAAAGTATTGATTGGAGAAAGAATCATGCATATGTAGAAGGTTATTTTGGCATCATTATGATAGTTAGACAATTAGAGGGTGAAGCAAATTATATATGAGTTTTCAGAAGGGTAAGAGACCATGAAAAATATAAAAATAATATTTTTGAATATGTTACGATAATATAACATTTTTTTTATTTCATGAGGAAATTTGAATATTGAGGATGAGTAAAGAGGTGTAGAGTGATCGAAAAGGTTCTTTTAGATACATTGCTTGTGAGTTAGATAATGAGGTGTGAAGAGAATGGTATGAAAGTTTTTATAAGTATTTGAGTGAATAAAAATCATCATAATAACATGTTGAATATGTCATGAAAATTAGATAATGGTTCTAAACATAATGAGTAAGTTTTGTAAATGATTCAAGGCATAATAAGACCTAGTTTGTCTAGATGACCTAGAGTGAAGAAGTGCATTGAATATCTATTAGAAGAGTAATTCATAGGCTATTTATGACTGATGTTCATGATGTTTCAATATTTTATTTACATCTAATAATATCAGAGTGTGAAGGATGAATGGATTCAATATCAAGAGCATGTATATGAGGAGTAAATAAGAGAGAGTTGTTGTATCCTTATGTAAGAGGCAAATTTGTGGTTGTATGAATTACCATCAGTTGTATGGGGTAGATAGGTAGGTTTATAGGTTTTAGATAAATATAATTCCATAATAAAATGTATTATACATCAGAACAAATGTGGAGATCAGTTTGGAGGTGATTGAGTTGGTGTTTGATTATTTAGGGGGTTGTAGCTCTTAGTGTGCTCAAAGTATATTTTCATTGCAATGAATGCTTATATTGAATGGTTAAGATTTTTAATAATTCTAATTGAATTTTATTTTCTTGTATCACTAATTCCCCCCTCTCCCTCTTAGTGATTATACTTCCAATAATTGGTATCAGAGCAGGCTCTTTAGGAAGGCTTGATAGCTAGAAAGTGGTCCTTCAAGCACAAAATGGCTATGAAACTAAGGAAATTAAATAAATATTTGTGTTATATGGATAAATATTATGTGTATAATATTTTAAACTTGAATATTAACAAGTTCATAATGGATAAATAAGTTGAGAAGGCTATTAAGGATCTCATATCTTAGTTAGAAGATGGTAATATAAGGATAAGTTATATGGAGGCTCTTAAGGAGAAGGTATGTATCTTTAACTCTAATGAATAAATAGAAATAAAAAAGGATAATATGAATATTCATGATATTAATAACTATTTAGAGGCTACAAATTCAAGTTTGAGGTAGAATAAGGCTGAGTGTGATCAATTGAAAACTAAGCTAGGCTCCTTGAAGGTTGAGCATGAGAAACTACTGCTCAAAATGAGAAAGGTTAAGAAAGAGGAATTAAATAAAGTAAATAAGGTAACCCTATGACATAATTTTTGTCAATTCATCTCATAATAAATGTTATGACTGCAATCATTTTGGTTACATTACAAGAGATTGTAAAAGAAGTAACTTGTAATAAAGAGATAATATACATAATCAAGTTAAATGTATGAATGATATTATTTATTTAAAACATAATAGAGTTTTTCATATTTAAAAATATTATTAGAATAATTTGAAAGAGTTCTCAAGGCAAAACAAGGTGTATGGAGCTCTTAGTGTGCAAGGAAGAGGTCATACATGGATATGGAGATGTAAGACTATTAAGAGAGATCAAATTGAGACCAAGGATGAATTGGTTGATGAGATTATTAGTAAATATATTTTTTTGTGATATTAAAGGAAGACAAGAATACTATTTATGAGGTTGTGTTGAGAAGGAATCCAAACAAAAGATGGATGAGATAATCAAGTCTATGAGGAGGCTTAGAAAGACAAAAAAACTAGTAAAAGTATGAAAAAATTGTAATATCCTAAGTTTTTTGTGTTATAATTACCTTGGTAGGTAATATGTCTCTATTAGGCTTCATATAGGCATTACTCACTAATTTTAATCATGATGGAATGATGTTACAAGGTTTATAAGTGAGAGATTAGTCAATGGGTCATGTTATGTTATTTATCTTGATATGCATATAAGTTGAGTATGGATTATTTATATTAGTTTAAATATTTTAAAATATTTATATAAACTATTAATATATTTGAGAATTTATTTTAAGGTCTGAAGTTATTTGTGGAAGAATATCTTACTTTGAGTGTCTTTGGATGGCATAAGTGTTTTAACACAAGAAACCCTTGACATGGTGTATCTTGGGTTGTAAAATGAGTTGGGTCACAAAAAATTTGTGAGAAGCTTTAACATTATGATATATAAGTTTTAAATTAGGCTATGGTATGATATAGGTAGTCCCTTGGTGTAAAGGTATGATAATTTCAAGCTATGTATCTTTGTTTGCAATGTACCTCTTTAAAGTGACCTAAGAGAGGAGTATCTTTTCTTGTTCAAGAGAGAGGTCCTTTAAGGAATAATTTTGTGAAGGTAAGTTAAGATTAAAGTATAATTAATACGTGAATTAAATTATATTTCATCCATATATGGCCTAATGAGGTAGCTTGTTTAGGTTGGTAGCTTGAAGAGCTTGTATAAGGATGGATTCAGGTAAGTTTAATTGCTTTGAGCATGTTCTTATTATTTAGATCAGTTGTGGTTGTTTGATTCATATGAGAATATTTGTATACCATTGAAATAGGTAATTTGGGCCTGATAATATCATAATTTTATTTAGTTGTCTCATGAAAGGATGTTTTATAGTTGTGGTAGCCTATGGGTGGATGAAGATGGCTCCATTAAAGATATGTTCTTATAAGAGAGTTTGCTTGTATATGTTTGAAATGTTTAGGTTTTTTTAGGTGCAATATGTATTTATGGGGATATAATTCATGTTTGTTTAATATTATTTGAATTTATAGCACATTTTATATAAGATAAGAATCAAGGAGCAATTCAGATAGGGGTATAGTCTCTTCAATTGATAATATTCAAGGTATTCATAATGTGAGGGGGAGAATAAGTGAGATGTTTCAATTCCAAGGAGATTGTATAGTTGAATATGGTTTAAGAATAAGTTATATAAGATGATAATTATTTTAGGTGGAGATTTATAATCTCTATGAGTATCTTGTTAGGTCTGAGGATCAAGTTAGCATATTTAGGAAGAGAGACCCTATCATTAATGTCAAAAGGAGAGAAAGTTCAGAATGAAGGAATTCTTCACTTTGGAAGAGAGCATTCTAAAAGGTATTTGCCATCAATGATAAAGGGGGATATTTTTATCATGGTATTTATATTAATTTATTGTCATTGATGTCAAAGTGATCTTAGTACATAATGTACTAATGATAAAGTGATAGGTTCTAAATGAATTTGAGAGTACATATCATGTGTGAAGGTATGTAAGGTGATTGACCATGTTTTAGGTGTAGTATGAGGGGAAAATATTTCTTAGGGTACTTGTGTAAGTGAAATGAATTAATTTGAGTAGTCTTATGAAGGTCTGGGTTATCCTAGTCAACTTGGTATAACTTCCTAAGTAAGCATATTGATGATGTCAGCATTAACACGTGTTAATGTATCAAAAGAAAGTGGTCACATGGGTTTATTTATATTTATGCCTAGATCATGTGGTTACAATTTAATTTATTGATATGTATCTATCAAAAATTATGGTGTTTTAAATTTGGTATCCTAGGTAGATTTCACTATTTCCCATACGTAGCAAAATTTGCAATATCAAGTGACCGTTAGAATGCAAATGTTTGAATTTATATAGGAAACATAGTTAGTAGTTTTTAGTTTATAAATTTTGATGTTGGATGAATTTTATGGTGGTATAAAAATTAAATTGGTATATTAATTCAATTTATATCCAATAAAATTGATTACAAGGTTTGGTTGCTCATAAAATTGCATCTATTTCATGTCAGAATTGATTGTTGTTAAGTTTGTTTCTTTTGAATAAATTAGGGTACAAATAAATGATTGTAGAAGTAAAAATATTGATAAAAATTTATTTTTATAAAGATAAAAATATAATTAAACTATATATATATATATATATATCATCCTAATATTTATTTTATGTTTTGAATGTCCTTATAGGTGAAGTTATTATAGGTCAAAGTTGACTTTTAATAACTATAATTACTGCAGGTTTGAGTATGCTTCTTGCAGTGGTGTTTGTGAGAATTTAGAGGATGAATGAAGGTGTATTATGGATTTTATGATGTTATTAAGGTATTTATATTTCCATCCATATGTGTATTTTACATGGTAATTTTATATACATTTCATTTAAGCCTCTTCTATGAAGACAATGTTTTTGGACTATATAAGCCTAATAGGTCTTTAAGACCTAATGAAGGTTTCAAAGTATGAGTGAATAATTTAATGTTTATTAAACTTAGATAAGTGTAATATAGGATTAAATTAAAGTTTTTGAAGTATTTTTCGTAATTTTAAATGTTAATTGAGACCATAGTGTCTCAAAGTGTTCCATGAAGGTGAATTAGGTCTCCATGGGACCTATTGAAGGCTTAAGGGCTAAAAGAGGTTTCAGAAGGTGAGTGAGTGACTTAGAGTGTTATATGATGTTGTAAACATAGATAAGGATTTTTTGAATTTTTTTAAATTTGTTTAAAAGGGTTCCATATTTTTTTAAGGGCTATTGGTATTTAAGTGTAGCATGTGGCGTAATGGAGGGGTAATTGCTTAAGTCTTGCTTAAGCCTAGTGTGTTGATTTGAGCCATTTAAATAAGTAGAAAACTAATGATTTGATGTATAATGTATGTAACATGTCCATATATATATTTTATGTCTATACATGAATTTAAAGTGTTATAGCCAACAAAGATTGATTGGATAAATAATCATGCATATGTAGAAGGTTATTTTGGCCTCATTATGCTAGTAAGACAATTAGAGAGTGAAGTGAATTATATATGAGTTTTTAGAATGGTAAGAGGCTATGAAAAATATCATAAAATCATATTTAATATGTAATAAGGGTATTAAATTTTTTTTTCAGGTCATGATCAAGTTTGAAGATGGAGGATGAGTAAAGAGGTGTAGAGTGATCCAAAAGGTTGTTTTAGATACTTTACTCGTGAGTTAGATAATGAGGTGTGAAGTGAATGATATGAGAGTTTGAATAAGTATGTGATGGAATGAAAAGTTTAAAAATAACATGTTGAACATATCATGAAAATTAGATACTTTTTCTCAAGGTAATGATTAAGTTTTGTATTTGATTCAAATCATAATTAGGCCTAGTTTGTCTAGATGACCTAGAGTGAAGAGGTGCATTGAATATATGTTATAAGATTAATGAATAAGTTATGTATGAATGATATTCATGATATTTAAATACTATATTTACATCTAAAAATATTAGAGTGTGAAGGATGAATGGCTTAAATATGATGAGCATGTGTATGAGGTGTAAAGAAGAGTTGTATGCCTATGTAAGAGGCAGATTTTTATTTGTATGAACTACCATTAGTTGTGTCAGGTGAAATTTTTCAGGTGTTATAGAAATAAAATTTAATCATCAAGTGTATAAAACATTATATCAATGGTATATATCATTTTATAGGTGATTTAGTTTGTGCTTTATCATCTAGGGGGTTGTAGCCTCCTTGCTAGTTGGTGCTAGCTAAAGGTCTAGTGGGTGCTTCGCCAAATTAAAGGGTGGGTACTCCTTGATCAATTGGATCTTATCTAAATTGAAGCAATACTTTCATATCATACTATTCTAAAGCTTGTTTGAAGTTTTTTTTCTCCTCCATGAGGGTTTACCACATAATGCATGTGTTAGGTGCTTTGATCTTTCATTATTTTCTATATTCATTGCAATGAATGATTATTTTGAATGGCTAAGAGTTTGAATAATTGGAATTTATGTTTATTTTTTTTCATTACTAATTCACCCCATCATTCAGTGTTTGTTCTTTAGATAAAACCATGTAATGTTTTTATCACTATCAAACACTTGTTAAGACACCCATTATAAAGTATAAAATGTATAACAATGATCTTAATATGAGATTATTTTCCCTCAGAGTTTATGGTAGTTAGGATATCAAATTGAGTTCTTAGGGCAGCTAGTCTATCAACATGATTATTTTTCTCCCTTAGAAATAATTGGATGTTTAATGAATTGATGTCCTTAAGAAAATTCCATGCCATATGATTATATGACTTGAGCAAGGGGTTATTGGTAGAAACCACATTCCTAACTTCATGAAAAAAATTAACTATCTCCACATACTTTCAAGTTATTGATTCCTTTGTTATTTTCCCATTGAAGGCCATGAATCAAACCTTCATACTTAGCCACATTTCAAGTGCAACTGAAATGGAACCTAGATGAAGCATAGTGTTTTTTTTTGGATGGTGAGACTAACTTGTCACCAGCTCTTACACTAATTTTACTTCTTGAACCATCAAAAAACATTCTCCACATCTCATCATCCTCACTTCCTAACTTGGCAAGTAGAGGTATTGGTATTCCCTCTTCATGTATATAATACACTCCTAAATAACTTTCTTCCATGAAATAATAATTATTATGCTCATAAGTGTTATTACCATATTCATAAATGAATAAATAATAAATGACTTCAATCTTGGATAAAATACCATCATCTATAATAGAATTCATATCATCATGGACCAAATAATTTAGATTAGAAATTGCTTTAATGTAGGGCTCAATGTGAAACCTTGTAAGAGGTTGTGTTATAATGGTCACCTTGGTCCCATACCATCTATTAATGGCTAATAAAGACCAATAAAATTAGAGATATCCACCTATCTTGGCTATAAAGTCTCTTGAAAGCTAGATTGCAAAGTGAGCTGGGTGGTCAAGAACAAGTATTTCTTAAAGGATAAGAAAATTAGGATAATCATGCAAGAAAACATTAATTTTTTTTTTATTATTGTTATTGTCTTATTAGGTGTACCATCTAATTGTATAAATAATTTACTATGAGGCTCATATTTTATACCCAACTTATTATCTATAACTTAGGGCATGACTAAAGTAGAAGATTCGCTATCAACTATGCAATTGTGTAGCAACTTGTCACCCATAATGAGAGTGAGGTAGAATGGTGGGGTTTTATCATATTTAATAGATGGTTAAATAATGGTGTTATGGAAATTTTCAAAGACAACATGACTATGATTTGACTTGAAGGTGAGGGACTAGTGGGAATAATGGATAACTACTTTTGTAATAACTCCTTTTGGCTAGGCATGTGGAGGACATCCCATAAATATATTGATGCTTTGGTAATTTTAAAAAAATACACTATGGTTAGGGAATTAATACTCACCTTTTATTGAGTCCTTTGATGAAAGGAATTTGTTAAAACTTTAGGAATAGAAGCATATTCAACATACCATACTACATTTTGACTTGATGGAGGTTTAGGTGTGTTAGGGACTACCTTGATTGTAGCCATGATTTTTTGACTTGGAGGAAGATTACATGAGCTTGTAGTCTAATATTGTCACCTCTTAAAGCTTTTCTATTGGCTCTAGTTTTTTTACAAAATAAGTTCATTTATTGAGCACAAACATCTCATCAACTAAGAATCTCATGAAATATCTCTCCCTAAGGTTGTCCACCTTCATTTATTTGCATCATGACTTCATCTTCAGATAATATAATAGTAGTGAATCCTCCTTGAGTGATAAGAGCTTGATCTCCACTCTTATTTTCATCCATAAATTAGCATTGTTACCATTCTTCTCTTTACACCAAGTTGTTATGCACTTGTACCATCTCCCTTGTAAGAGTGGTATAATTGGGATTGGACACATTAGTAGACCTATGAAAGTTAGGCTACCCTTGACCTCTTCCTCTTACATATTGTTGACCGTATTATTTTTATAAGGATAATTATTTTTATAAGAACCTTTTTTTCATTCTCTCTTTCCTAAGTTAAGATTTTAAAATTTGAATTTATACATCTTTATCCATGACATTATATTACTTCTTAATGATCTCTACGCTTTGTATTAACATTGTAAACTTGGGTCACATTTGGAGTATTAGAAGAAGTATGAGACAACAAAGGAATAAAAAACTTAGGAGGCAACCTTCTAGCTTAAATGAGACCATTTTTATCTTTGATGGTAAGTTCATATGATTTCATAAGAGTAGAACCACCCATGGATTTAAGAATGATAGAAATTTAAATACCAATGGATCTTATGTAGATAGGAAACACAAAATGAAAATGTGGCCTCATGGGAGGAGGTAATTTATACCAAGTTATTTGAAAGCTCTCATTGAATTCATGTATTATTTCTTTTGAGCCTATTTTGATCACATTGAGTTCATGTATGAGAGAGTTATGGTCACCTTCATCTTCAAATTTATAAGTCAACAACACTCCAAAATCATCCCATGATTTGATCCATCTACCGTGAAAATCTCTATACCAATCAAGATATTTCCCTCTAAGGGACATGGCAAGGATTTTAATGGAAATGTTATCTTGAATGACATTGAGGAAACTAATAGAATTTGAGATATCCTTAATGTGATCACTAGGTTTAACATGAATCTCACCATTGAATGTATGCAAACTCTTTATGCCATTAAGGGGAATATCATCATATGCTTGGAGATGAATTTGATTATTAGTATTGAAGGTAGTAAAGGCATGTTGTTTAGACATGTTTTCTTAAATATCTTCAACATATTCACTCTCTTTATTTACATGGATAGAGAAATATTCTTATTCCTCACAAGGTAGATTAGGGTGAGGGTATTAAACTTTAAGAGGAATTTCAAAATGAATAAGTGGATCAATGGGATTGAGAAATCTTATACATGATAACCCATGAGAACCATGAAGCATGAGAATAATAATATGACAAAAAATGGTCATGAACTAGATTTTACATTGATGGAGTCACCAAATGTTGAGTAGCACACTAATTTATACCTAATGTTGTCAAGACCAACAGTCACCTTGACAAGTTTTCTTAAAGACAATGGTCCCATCGGGAATGATAGAACTATTGACACCAAAAATATCACCTTAGAATATGATCATCAATCCTTTTCCAATTTTTGGAAACATGGGAATACTTAGAGGTATGCGTGTGTACCTATGGTTGAAGTAAGCCTCTAAATTTAAGGGCTACCTCCTTGAATGTATATTTCAATGCTCATAACCTAAATTAGTGATTGATTGTGGGAAAAGAGCTAGAAATTATCATGAAATGAACCTACTCGAAGGGGATGATTCACCAAGATTATTTCCACATGACCATCATACTCTTATCATAATGAAACAAGGAATAGAAACTAATTTCAAAGTCCTAAAGTATTCTAACACCACTTTTTCAACATAGAGGTGAGACGTATGAAAGTAACAAATGATAAATGAACCAAAGGTCATAATACACACTCTAGGAAAAGTAGGAAACTTGAAAGGAGCCTAACATACTTGACTATACTCTATAGGACCTATTAGAATAAGACTTCTTGCATAAACATGAAAAGATAAGGCAAGTAATGATAAATAATTGTCACTAAATCCACCAGACATCACTTTATACATTTAGAAAAATATTCATGAACTCAAAACTAGACTTGAGTTAAAGTTCAAAGGAAAAATACAATGTCATTCTAGCAGGGCTTTGCCATACATGGTGTGGTATTACTTTACAATAGACAAAATGGTTGGTACTTATAGAATTTGAGAGAGAATAATAAAATGAAGTCTAAGGGTCACTTATACATGTGTAATAATAATTAAATGAGTAATAAATGTAGGAGAATTAAGTGTGAGATGGAACATGCAAGGTCTAATAAGACAAATGGCTCTCAAATGCATGAATCTTTTAGAATGTGGCGTATGACTCATTATTTGCTTAGAAAACTAGCTCCATAATTTGGCCCTTTTAGAACATCCCAAAATTACTATGGATAAAATATCATGATTACACTAAGAGGGAGGCATCCATTGTATTCCTGACGAGGTCACTTGTATAGACTAATATAAGGAGATCCCTATCCTTTTTGGATTGATGTTCTTCATGAACCTTCCATGACTATGTTAAACCTATTGCATATGTTTTCTTGGGAATAAAAGGTTTATGAGATGGTCTTGTATCAAATTTAATGATGACATATGAATTTAAAGTATTTGATTTTCTATCTCAAATTGTATTTTGATTTTGTGTTTATAAATTTGCATGCTTGGGTTCAAAAAATCTTTTAGTCTAACCTGTCTATCTATGTGTCATCTCCTTTCCACACTATTTATTTAATTAAAAAATATTACCATTGCCAATTCATACACATTTTTTCATCTCATGTCCCTTTAAATATGATCAAATTTACTCCATCAATCTCCTCCAAATTCTCCTAGACTTGAATTTCAATGCTAGCCATTTATTTATGATCTAGGTTTCTAGGATTGTGACACTTGGTAGCCCTACATGCCTTTTGTGGACCCTACTATCAATCTCCATTTACTTAATGATATTGTGACACATGGAAGCCATACATGTAATATGGGCTCATTAACTTATTTAGTTGATTCACACAGTTGATCTCCATATGCATGATGGACATACATAATCAATATTTGATCTACATGATCAAGTATATATTTTTGATCCTCTAAAAATATGATCAAATGTGAGAAATCAATCTACTACCAATTTTACATGATTTTGACACATGGAATCATCAAATTCATTCTTAGGATCCTATAAACTATTGAATTCATGCTCATTGTTAGATCTCCGTGTGGATGATTAAATGAACGTCATTAATATTTCTTAAATTATTAACCCTAGTCTTTAACACAGATCATTGTTCAAAAATTATATATACAAATACACATCATCAATCTTGATCTAGTGGAATTTGACTTATTGAATATGGGCCATCAACCACATGCCATTAATCTTTGGTTTGGGTTTATGACACTTGGTATCCCTACATTTAATTTCAATATCTTTTGACCTATTGAATTTGTGCTATTGATCCTTGATTGGATTGAGTGAGGATTTGACACTTAGAAACACTATGTTTAATTCAAAACTCCTCATATTATTAAAACAATATATTTCAACCATGAATTTATTGAAGCTAGGTAATTGCTCTTTTTAACATGATAATCTTCTCCATAGCTCTTGAAGGCACTCATTCATATAAGATGACTATGAATACATGGGAAAAATATTATTACAATCTATCCTTTCTCTTTTAAGGCCTCTAATATTATTTATCATATGCCAAGAATATTTTAAACCTTTTGGATTATTAACTTCTCATCCATGAATGTGATCAAAACTGGAAACACTAAAACTACAGATGGAACAAGTAGAAAACTAACTTTGACAAAAGGTGACAATGTTTTTAAAACAAATAATGAACTTGTAAGCCTAATCATGAAAATAATATGATTTATATGACATGAGAGACATAGATAACATCCTATCACATTCAAATGAAACCCTTGAAAATAGTGGAGATGACTGCAACTTCACATGGTGACACCTTGAAAATCATACCACTTTCATATATGACTCTAAAATGACCTCTAAATGACACAAAATGGAATAAAGACTTAACTAGACCATTAAAAAGGCCATGAAAATATTAAATGACATCAAATGTAATATGAAACATCGTATAACATTATAGTATACCCATATATCATGTTTTTGACTATAGGGGGTTGACCCATTTTGACTTATGGTCAAAATGGTCAATAGTAACTACAACATATGTTCATAAATCTAATAAGAATTCATGTATTAAAAAAAATTGTCAAGTGTCACAACATCATTATTATTCATATTTCACTTATTCCACTATATTTATAAATAAATGGATATTACAACAAGCAATAACATAATTCATTGCTTAACATTTCATAATTACAAAGAATAGAAGTGCTCACAAGAACTTATTAATCATAAAGACTATATATGACATTATTTTGTATTTTCATATCTCTATAGAAATTTGGGTAGAATTTATATATTTGGTCAATATCTCTTTCATTCTTAGGTGCTTGGATGTTATTAAATTCTAAACAATCTTGCATACCTTTTACTAGTTCACTTGTAGTTAATGTTCATTGTCCACCTAATAGCTGGTGTGGTGATCTTTTCAACATTAGATACCTTTCCATATGAATAATTTTCCTATTATAATCAATCCATCCATCATAAATCCACCTTTCATCTCTTTGATTTCCACAGTGGTTCCTAAATTTATGTGTTCTATGTTTGTCTCAACCGTAATTTTTTTATTGTATGTGCATGTGTAGTTGATCTTTTTAGATAATGCTCGGCTTGATATAAAACTCCCTAGGCACAAACACATGGAAATATTAGGTATATTCATGCCACTCTATATTACCTTGGAATCCTAGTGCATATTCTTACATTTTTCTACCATGTGTGTGATTTTTGAATTTGTTATACTTAGCCATACACTTGGGTCAACATTATTAAATAATTGACTAGATCACGAAAACCAATAATATTATGAAATTTCATTATAATTATAATAATTGGTTATCTTTCATTAGAGTAAATAGAAAAAAATGGATGTTAAACTTATATTAGAGCTCCAAGTTGAACACTAATAAACTATGGGATGTAAAAATAGGATGGGCTCATCTTCTAATTTGTTTTAGTCATAAAAATAGTAAGAACACAAAGTATAAATGTGGGCAATGATATAAATATTAGATATGCCAAAAATAAATTAAGATAAGAGGCTATAGGAAGGCCTATAGCTAAGGGATGGATAAGGGACCAAAAATAAAAATATGACCTGAATAAAAATTAAAATTATGGTCAAAAATATAATCTTTCTTTGACCTCCATGAGAGAAATTTCTGTCCATGAATTCATATTTGGAGTTTTGGGAACTATATATGTCTTGATTTATGAATAAGAAAATTGTATGATTATATTATTGGGAATTCAAAACCCCTACTCTTATGTAAATAGACAAGAATAATATTTTAAATTGAAAGAGATTAACCTCATGGTTCAAGGAATGAACCCATTCATATGATAACTAAATAAGGTTCCTTTACAAATATTTAATGGAATTAAAATAAAGATTTTGGACCATATCGATGTTTTTTTATTTTACCTTCAAATGTATTTTGGGTTGTATGATATTACCTCAAATATATAGATCCATATTGCCACATACCATTTGTAGGGACATGTTTTATTATGGTGGGTCCATTAGGTGTAAATTAAGGGATATGAAAAATTAAACATTACTTGGGAATATTTTAAAAATAACTACAAGAAAAGATGTATTAGAACAAAGGATCAATAAAAATAGGTCAAGATTCAGCTATAGAAACAAAACAATATATTAATAGCTGAATATCAAACCAAAATTCTTGATCTTATCCATTATTTAAAATAGATGTAGGCTAAAGAAAAAAATTTAGTCAATTTAAATTTGGGCTTATAAATATGATCACGTGTGATTTAAATATCATAAAACCAAAAAACATAGATGTTGTAATAAAATAAACCTATGTGGTTGAAGAAAAATAAAAGTCTAGGATAAAATATACGAAAAATGTCAAAAATAATTGAACAAAAAATTAAAAAACTACACATGTTCTTAATACCAATGAATTCAAAATAATTTTTTATAAGAATAGCATTGATAAATTATAATTTAATTATTGAAAGTTTTAAATAAACTATATGGCAGGTAAATAAGCTTAAATATTTATAAATAAATATCCACCTCATACACATATACTAGATCCTAACACATGAACCAAAAGGATTCCTTTAGAAAAGCATGGACCAAATAAAAGTTTCTAGATTTTTGACAAGTTTCACTTAGAGAATGATATCCAAAAGTATTTTACAAATCTAAGGACCAACCATAGGGTTTTTGTAGTAGTTGATAATTTCAAAGAAGATTTCAAGGCTAATCTATATGTATTATATTTTGTTTCTTTTTATTAATATTGATTTATTTTAAATCTTATGATATATTTATTTCTCTAAACATTACTCCTAATTGAAAAATTAAACCTACAAAAAATAGATATATATGAGAAGTATAATATTGAATTATGAGAAAATATATTATAACTAAACTCCTTGACTATGTGGAAATTATTTTGGGAGTATTAAATAGTTATCTAAATATACATTTATCTCATTTAAGATCATATGATTCCATCCTAAGAATGGTCTAGATTAATGTTTATTAAGACAATTTATACTATTTTGAAAATCATCCCTAATGATTATATAATTGGGGTAATATAGTGGAACTCTAATGCATTATTAATCCTTAATTTCATATAATTATTTTATATTTATAAATTAAAATTTATGTGTAAAATGGTTTCTTGTTTTACTCTGTTCAAGTAGAGGAAAAGACAAAAGATGTAAAACCTAGTTGTAGAGATTATCCAATCTTATGACAATTTAATGACATTTTTTAATAAGAACTATCAAGATTAAATTTAATTTAAAAATTTGACATTCCATTTATATCACACCAAATACACACCTAATTCAAATTCTCCTTATTATATAAATACTATAGACCTGTAATAACACACGGTTTAACTACAAGGTATCATGGATGAGGATCTCATAATTATAAAGTGTTTCACCATGGGGAGCACAATTCATCTTTATATAGAATAAATATTGATACTTATGGTTATTTATTGATTATAATATGATAGACATGGTGAATATCAAGAATCATTATAGTTTACTAAGGACTATGATCTATTTGATCAAATTAAGTAGGTAGATATATTTTCTAAAATTGTCATATGATCATATTATCTTAATATATTTATTAATAAACATTATGTGTATAAAATAGAACTTTGAAATTGGTGACACCTGTAAGAGTTCAAAACTACGTTATTTGGTCTAAACAATGCACCTACAAATTTTAAGAATCTCATCAATAATGTATTTCAAGATTATCTAGATCATTTTGTTTTATTGTTTATTCATGGTCTTCTTTACTATTATAAAAATTAAGAACATGAGGACCATTTAAGGTTAGTTTTACACAAGTTTTAATATAAAATGGGATTGGGTAAACTCTTTTAGTTCTCTTTCTATAATAGTGAGATATATTATTTAGGACATACAATGTCCAAGGAGGGTATTTTAATATATATTTAAATAATTAAATATATTAAAGAGTGGTTAACTAATATAAATTTTCAAGTGATACAAAGTTTCATGGGACTTATCAAGTACTATTAGTGATTTTAGAGTAATTTTATAGTTTAACACATTAGATGACTTCTTTTTAGAATAAATGTAAATATTTGGATTGAAATCTTAAATGTGAGAAATCTTCCCAAATTTTTGAGGTGTTTATCACTACTACACCTATTTAATTGGTTCATAATCTTAGTGGATCCTTTGATGTATGGATCAATGCATTATTGGATAGACATACGATATTTTTACTCAAGATGAAAACATAGTGGCTTAAGGGTAATTTAAATTAAATCCAAGTGAAGGTAACTATCCATCGCATGATGTATAATTGGTTTTATTTTTTCATGATATTAATATATGAAGTCAATTTATAGTAGGAAAACCATTGAATATCTTAAATGATCATAATATTATTGATCATTTTTACACTCAAGATCATTTGAAACTTTAGTGGTGTAGGTCGCTATAATTAATTAATAATTATGATGTGGGCACTAAATATGTCAAGGGAAATTAAAACTAGGTACTTAATGCTTTTAGTAGAATATTTTGCTTAATTTATATCTCTTTACTTATATATTAACTAAGGGAATAAATTTTGGAACAAAAAAGTAACAATTACTTTATAAGTAAATAAACTTTTAAATTAAATACTTTCCCATAAACAATAAGCATGTTTGATATTATCTTGAATCATATAGAATTTTTAGGTTTTATAAAATGATATATGTACAAAATTAGGATATATTTTAAGAATTAATAGTGCATGAGTCTTTTTAGATGATCAATTTTAACATTATGGTGTCACAAATATGATACATGCACTAAAATTATTTTATTGTTGGCCACAAATGAAGAAGGATATGGCTCAGTTTATAGACAAGTGCTTATGATATCAACATGTTAAAAGAAATCATTTTCATCGTATAGGAGATCTCTACCCTCATGATTTTTCAAACTATAATTAGATTTTTATTTATATGGATTACCCCAAATCAAGTAAAAATCACAACAATAACTTTTAGTGGATTAAAAAATTACAAAAGTTTCCCACTTTATACTGGGGAATATCACTAATGATGCTACCATTATTGTAGAAATATCCATTAGAGATATTTTAATTATTCATTAAGTGTCTAATTTAATCATATTTTAATAAAATAAGTGGTTCACTTCATCATTTTTGGAGACCTTAATATCATATTTTGGCATAAGGTTAAAATTTAACTCTTCATATCATTATGAAATGGATTAATAAAAATAAAATAGTAAACATAGTATTGGATGATATGCTTAGGGTGTATGTAATATATAAATAATTTAAATATGAAAATTATCTCCATATGGTTAAATTTACATATAATAGAACTTACTATGCCTCCCCAAAGATAACACCTTTTGAATCCCTTTAAGGAAGGAAATTTTGAACTACCATTAGATGGGAGGGTTCAAAAAGTAGGGTAAATACAATAACTAAGTTTCTTCAATAATATGACACTCAAATGGATATTATCAGGAAAATTATCAAAGATACATTAGATAGGTATAATTTTTTTTTATATTTTAAAACATATCATATATAGTTTCATGTTGGTGATAAGTTTTTTAAGAGTATGCCATCAAAATAGCTTCATCAAATCCAAAAAATTTCCAAACAATCTCAAAAAAACTTATGACCCTTTTATATTATGCAAAATATTAGCCATGTTTCTTATAAATTGGTACTTCCACCCTCTCTCTAATATATATAATGTATTTCATATATGTTTTCTTAGAAAGTATGTTCCTAATCATTAACATTTTTCAATTATAAATAATTATATGTAGAGAATGGGGTTACTCAGCCAGAACTAACATGGATGCCTACACATTTCAACACCAAAATATTAATTAAAGATAAATAACAAGTGTTTTTAAATATGAATAACTAAGTGAAAAGATTGATATTTAGTATCTAATTTCACATATTTTAAATAAATGGCATAGAGATGTTTCCAATTTAAGGGGTAGGATGTCACATCCCATTATCGAGACACTATATTTATATTATTATATGTACCAAAAGCAAAAAATATACTAAGGGTACTTATTTTGACAAATTATTACGTTATTTTATTATGTGAAACATTCAAGTATGTATGTGTTCTAAACACATAGTTTTTTAGTTTCGGTTCTTATTATGCCAAAACTCATGAATTATACTTATTTTATTTTTTATATGATAGTTTGGTTTATTAATTGAACTATTTTATATTTTATTACATGATAAAGTACTAAAGATGTTTTTTGGGTCAATTTTTAGGCCCTTAGATTGGTGACTAAATATCTAGGCTTGGCTATGGGAAAAACTTTGAAGAAGATTAGGTATTTAGTTATTGCATGCATGCATTTATGATCAAATATTAGTTCATTTATTTAATCTATAATATTTATTAAAATATCATATATATTTTTTAAATATATAATAAATAAAAGGTGGATTTTATCATATTACAATGGAAACAAGACTACACTTGCATGAGTAACTAAGGGTCAGTGTTTGAATATTGACCCAACCTTTGTAAAATATCTTGAACCACTCTTAAAATCCTAGAACATGAAGTTATCTCTTTTTTATATCTTAAAAGTATTATAATTTTTAAATATATAATTATTTTAAATATGCCAAAGGTATCATATTTCAACAATGGTTTTGAACCCTAAGGTTAAAACATAAAGTTTGGTTAGAAAAACATAAATTCAAGGTTGAAAGAAAATATAAGAACCCAATGCTATTATTAAACGAAGTGGCATATAACATAGGACATGGCCAAAAATATGTAGATAATATGAATAATTATGGTTTAACTACCAATTATATGGGCATGCATGAATTCATTCAAAGGCCATCATAATGGCTTAATTTCATTTAAAACAAATCCAAATTTTTCATAGAAAGTTGAGAAATGTATATGAACAACATAAATGGTAACCATATTTTTCTTGAACTTAAGTCTTTTGGGTTTTAAAATTCCTAGATTTAAGGAAAAATATCCAAATTTGGTTTTTTGAAACATACATAATTGTGGTTTATAGAAGACTAAAAATTGAATTATGTACACGGAACTTAGTGAAATAAGTTTGAAGGGATACCAAAATTGTATATCTTGGTAGAATCATTTAAAGTAAAACTAATAATTTTAAATTATCTTTAATAAGATTATTTTTAAAAAAATTGAGTTAGACATTGGGTATTTAAAATTGAGCATATATTTATATTGTGCATCATGCATCATTATTTTATATTAAACTAATTTTACCAAGTAGAGACAATATGTTTAAACCCTAATAATAAACATAAGTTTACCTCTATAATAGGCATAATTGATTCAATCCCAATTTTCAATTATATGTTTAGATATTCATTTGTTTACCCCATACCAAAGTGATCTCATGACTAAATTTTAGAAAATATACAAGTCCCTTATGTATAGGTATGGTACCTAGGGAGAACCCAAGTTGATAAAATAAGATGTTAAAAAAATTAAACTCTATGACCTAAGTGGTATTATAAAACTAAAAAATAAAATATTTACTTGAATATGTTAAAATATTTACATGCATAGTTTCTTGAGTATAGGGAATAGACCCGTAACTATATTATAGGCCTATGGAATATCCATTGGTTATTGGCCATGACATTATTCATGTTAAAATTGGATACCTATGTTTTAGAAAACATGATTTGAATAGTATGTTATGATCCTATTATATAATATATGTTAATACCTTGTGAAATAAATATATTATGGTAAACCCTAAGGGTCACAGAATATAAATATTCAAATAGGGATTTTATAGATTGTAAACAAACTATCTTAATGAGTTTAATTGTAAGTACTAAAGTGGGAAATATTATAAGTTTAATTGGAAAGGATCAGATTTCATTGGTAAGAAATAATATAATGTTAAACTAATTTTTTTTTAATGTTTCATAATTAAAGTATATATGAACACAATAAAAAGTAATAAATGTTTTAAATTACCTATTATAGTAAAATTTAATCCATAAGTGGTAAGGATAATAATTTCCCTATGCATAATATGATCTCACATTAGTGAAAACACCATACCAACCATATGATCATAAGATACAAGGTCAAGGTTTTAGATAGCATGTATTAATTTCCAACTCATAATACTTAAAATGGTTAATGGTAGACATGATCATCACCAATGAATTATATTTATATGGATAATTAATATTACTTAACTCAAATATTATACTAATAATAAAATATACTAATAAATGATTGAATACATTTAAGTCTACATTATTTACAAGCACCTTTAGCTCAAGGTAAGTTCCTAAAATCATTATTTTCTCTCTATTTCATTTCAAAAATACAAATTACAAATTGGTTTCCTACACCGAAGCTTATGGTTGGGGTGGGTAGGGATAATAATCTATTCTTATAATTGATAATATTATTATAATATCTCACCTTGTTGATACATAATAAGACACATCTATCACATTTTTACATCATGATATGATTAATTTTTTGATATATGGTGAAATTTCAAGACTAATATTTATATGATTTTTATTTTGATATATAAATATGAGTATTATCTCTTTGATAAATGTAATGATGATGTAATTTTCCTGGTTTTAGGTATAGTAAAAGGATGATATAGGACTGAGATGGAAGAGTTCCAAAAAATATCACAAAACAAAGTTATCAAAGTATTAAAAGGGTAAGATGCAATATAGAGCTATAAAACTTCACCATCCTAATATTTGTGTTGTTTTGTATTTTGGATTCCTATTACTATGCATATGTAGTTATTTTTTTATGAGTGCTTTTCATTGGTGTGTATCCAATTTTTCACATTGTTTACTACTTATATATTATCACATATTATTACACTTATTAAAGAACATGTTGTAACAAACTAAAATGTCTTTCATACTTTGTCTTACTCATCATTTTATGACATGAACTTGACCCATTTTGTGAATGGGATTTGGTAATTTATTATTTTCTTTTAGGAGATTTTACTAAGACCATGGAATGAATAATGTTGATAATTTTAAAATCTTGATTTAGTTAAGGAAGTGGACTAATAATTTTATTCAATAATTTGGAATAGATCAAGGAAATAAATTCAAATGTTGATTTTGGTTTTGAAATACTTTGATTAGGTCTTTCGACAATGATTAGCATGTTGATTAAAAAATTAGTATATCTTAGGTACATGATGATTACAATGTTTGAGGCATTGACCTTGGATAATTTTCAATGAAAATAAGTTAAGGAAAAGGAATGAAAATTAGATGATAATAATAGGATGGTAGGTTATTTAATTCATAAACCCCATTGTAATAAGCATTATATCATTTCAATTTTTTACATCCACAATCCATAGTCATGATGGTATCTTTTAAATAATATTCCTTATAATTTATAAATGGGGGTTTTGGATGATTTCAAACATAGAGTCAAAATAAGAAGGAAACATATGCACTGAGGAGAAATAGGATAAGATAAATAAAATTTTTGGTATTCAGATATAATACTTGTATTTATAGAAAGTAATGTTATTCTCCATTGTTCCTTGTCTAATTTTATTATAGTATTCATAAGACATAATGTAAATATGGTATATAATGAGAAACAAAAAATGGGAATCCTAAAAACCCATATGGGTTGTATGACGCCCACTCCACTAGTTGGTTTTCCTAAGCAAGTCATTGGGATACTCTAGTGTGTTTATTTTCTTGCCTTACTCTTGTAGGTTTGGCCATGTTGTGGCCTTCATGTTCCTTATCAACAACATTTGTTAAACGTTAGATGTTTGAAGTTAGGGTTATTATTTCCATCACCTATAGACTGAATTATCGTTGAATGATATATTAAAGTAGCTTATGTATGGTCCTCCTATCGTATTTCATGTAGGATGATACCTTGGTTTTTTTTATTGATGGTGGTTTTTTGTATAACTTTGTGATTATTTTCATTATTGTAAACCCTTATATGATATGGTGGAATTGATATTTTCTTACATATTTGTATTTTATAATTTAATTTATATATTCTCTTGTTTTAATAAATATTTTAATCTCATAGTTGATAGATATGGTGGTAATAGCCACCAATGATCAAGATCATCTTACTATCCAATTTTTTATTTAATGATTACAAAATGGAGTTCCAATATAGTATGGTTATGTTTGAAGGTTTTATTATCCTATGAGAATATATATTCATTTGAATCAATGTTTTTAATAAGGGAACCAATAAAATTTTGAGGCACCATAATAATACCTCTTATCTTGTTGAATATAAAATGAAATAAGTATTGTTATTTTATTTTATAGGGTAAAAAACCAAGTTTTACAAGTATCTTGGAACCACAAAAGTGAAACACATAAGTATTAATAGGCCAAAACAAGGTTGTCCAAAAAAAACATTAAAAAAAATTGTATTATCCCAAAAGTAGGGAAAAATTAAACATCAAATATTAGGAAGGGGGTCTCTTTAGTGGGTATTCTTCCTCCTAAGGATTCTTCATAGGGATATCCTACTTAAAATTTGAGATATTAGCTTGTGTTTAGTTTCTAGGTTCATTTGTTGCCTCTCACGGTAGAATCATACATTGCCTCTTTCTCCCTTCGACCTATAGGGAAGTCTTATTTATGGGGGCTAATTTGGGATGACCATGTGGGGGGGGGGGAGGAGAGTTTCCATGGTATTCAACAATTGTTTGACATGGGTCTGAGTAGGATTAGAGGATAGGATAAAATACTGCATAATAGATTCAACCTTATTATGAAGGTCATTCCACTCTTGCATAAGATTGGTGATGATTATCCATAAATTTTACACCTTGTAATTGATGTTCTATAACTACACCTTGTTATTAATCATCTCCTCTGATAGAATGGATTTACCCTTCCAGGAAGTCTCATCAGAAGGTCCCTCATTAATGTTGATTAGCTTGGGTTTGGATATCAATAGCTTGAGGGGAATGTTGTTGATAGGAGATTTGTAAATAATATCCTAGAGGGTGCTCTCAGAAGTTTGGTAGGATCCCTAGGTGGGATCCTCCTTTGGGGAATATTCTTTAGAGTCCTTCCTAGTGGAGGATCCCCTTTGAGGGAGCTCCCACCCTTATAGGGTTTGGACATGTTTGATGAGGAGAATAATTATCCCTTGATGTAGGATATAATTAATCTTATTTAATCTATGAGCTAAGGTAGTGCATTCAAAATATTTAATTAGGAATAAAGGTAGGCTTATCTTATATCCTATAAAGTAATTCAGTAACAAAAAATGATGGGAAAATATTATGGTATATTTATCCTCAAGGGTCATATAATGCATTACATGGAGACAAATTTATGACCAAAGATGAAGAAGGTTAACCTAGGGAAAGCCTTTCTTATTGATCGTCATAAAATCATTCATCTAAAAAAATTGTTAAAGGACATATTACTTCTTTGTTTGGTCCTTAAAGGTCTTAGTCACCTCATAAGATTCCAGTCACCTTCCTAATAAACTCCTCCATAACAATGGTTTTTATGCCACAAATTATCACATTTCATTTTTTCCAGGCCACTATAAAATCCCAAGATAGGTCAACATCATGCTCAGTGATTCTCATCATGAAACCTATGAGAACCCTATGTTTAAGTCTTTTCCAAACCTTTTTCTACCCCTATACTTCCATGCATGAGATGGACTCAAGCCTTTCCCTATCTCCTAACACTAAAGTAGTGGTAGTAGAGCCAAGGCAAGTAGATGGATGGTTCTATATGGAACAAGTTTGAACAATACGAATGGTGTTTGTGAATCCCACAAATATCACCCTATAATAATTATGCCTCCTCATATGATCAAAATTATCGATCATCATATTTAAAATCCACCCCTTGTATGAAAAAATATGCATGTGTGGTGACATGATGTTCCATTCAAATAATTGTACTTTCATCCTATAAGGCTTTGAAGATGTTATTAGGAACATTTATTCCTTCATGCCATTTAATTAAGATTTGGAGTTCTAATATAATGTTGGTGATTTAATCTACTACCCCATTACCTTCTTAGTAAGTATTCACAATTTAAAGATGTTTCACGTACCTCAAGAGTTTTTCAACATCATCCATGATGTCTTTAATGGTATGAAAGGAGGTTGTTTTAGCTTTTAGATAATTTAGGATATTTAAAAATTCAGCCTCTATAATGATTAATTTTAGTTCATGTCTAGAGACCAATTGGATACCTTAGAGGGCCTCCTTATCCTCTACAAGGTGATTTTTTTGGTTCCAAAAGGCCTCACATAGGTAGCTAACATCTCTCCTTTAGATTTCCTTATGACTCCTCCTCTACTTATAGGGCTTAGGTTGCCTTTAAATGTGCCATAAAATTTCAATTTCACCAAAACTTATGGTGGAGACTTCCATTTTATTTGTTTGATAATTATGGATTTTGAGGAGGAGCTTAAGTGTTGGACTATGTCCTAGTTGCTAAAACTATGTAATGGTGAAGTAGATATAGGTTCTTTATCTATGGGGAAGAAAGATTTCAAATTTTCCAAAATAGTCTGGTAGAGACAGATGAAAACCCTTTCAGGTCGGTGCCTTTTGTTTAAGAAAAGTTCATCATTATAAAAAATTTAGACACACTAGAACCAATGTGGAAGAGTTAGGTGCTACAAGAATTTCAAATAAAGGAGATTCAATGGAGGTTTCCATTAAATTATGAGGTCAAGGACATTATTTGGTTTTATGCACATTAAGTTGAATTTAATTAGTAATCAATTAAATAGTGTTGAGATAAATAAACACTCTAGGAATAGGTGAATGACCAAATCCTCCAAATTTCAACATATATGGCATTTTTTAGGGATAATCAGTTCCCTTTTAGATAGATTATCCACCATCCAAATTTTATCCTACATCATTAGCCAAAAGAAAATGTTAACTTTAGGAGTCAAATGATTGACCCAAAGATTTTTCCATATATTATATTCACTTTATATATTAATATTAGTGGCATGTCCTAAGGCCATCGAGTATGATCCATTGTCTTCATTAGCCCATTTAAAGTAATCTTCCTTCTAGAATGTAGGGATATGAATCTAGCTCATTAGAGAGTTAAGGGACTAAATAGCTAGTGATTCTTCTACTGAGAATCCATCACAAGGGAGTATTTTCTAGATTTTTACACCTTCACTCATCACCCAATAATATTTCATTTTAGGTCCCCATCTTTTCTTAAGGTTCGTATAATAGCTAACCCAAATTTGTTATGAGGATAGGGGAGTGGAGGATAGCTAGGCATCTTCCCAAAAGTAAATTTTCTCACCATTTCTAATTTTCCATATGATTCCTTTATTTAGGATATCCTTGCAATTAGTGATACCTTTCAGAAAGGTAAATCCATCCACTAGAACTTATTCTCATAAGAAGGCATCTACTTCTACTCCTTTTAGGTATTTTTATTTAATAATTCTTTCCCATTCATTTTTCTCCTTCATAAGTTGCCAACCCATTTTTTCCAATAGGGCTTTGTTCATATATTTTATGATTCTCAAGCCAAGGCCTCCATTTGCTTTAGAAAAACAAGCCTTTTCCCACATAATGAGATTATATCTAAATATTTATTTAGTGGCCCTCTATAAGAATAATTTTTAATTTTCTAATTTTAGTGTCCACTTTAGAAGGCATTTTGAAAATATACATACGGTAAATGGGAAAGCTCTAGATCAAGGCTTTGAGTAGCTAATATCTCCCTACCTAAGAGATAAGGTGACCCTTTCATTGGACCAATTTTATTTGGATATGGTCAATGAGAGGGTTAATAAGCTCAAAATAAATTTTTCCTTCAAAGAGGAGGATGCCTAAATGACTTGTTGATAAATTTCCCACTTATCAACCTAATATTATTGCAATTCTTTTCAACTGAAAGAGAGGAGTGTTAATGAAAAAAGAGATCTCTTTTGAAATTTGATACACTAATTTGATACATTTTCATAAATTTTTAGAATGATTTTTAATTGATTTTATTCCTCAATAGAGGCTTCTCCTAAAATGATGGTATCATCAATGAAATATTTGTACATGATGGGTTCTATATTTAGAGCCACTAAAATTCCTTTAATTGTTCATTGAAATTAAGATTTAAACAAGCTCCTACCTAACATTTTGGCTACAATGATAAATAGGTAAGTAAAAAGGGGGTAACCCTACCTTATGGGGTCACCCTACCTTAGAACACCATTTTTGATAATATAAAATTTAGGAGTGGTAATGTAGTTCTAGATAATCTTCCTAGTGTCTTGGTGTAATCCCAAACTTTCTAGAATCTACATGAGGAATCTCTAGAAGACCTAATAATAGGATTTCAACATATTCAACATAAGCAACATGCCACACCTCAAGGATATATAGATGGAATTAATAGCCTCATGAACCAAGAATATGTTATCCATAATCTATCTACCAACCAAAAATGCCCTCAATTACTCTCCTATGACTTTATCTAAGTGATATTACATGTACTTTACAAAGATAGAGGAGCAAATTTTGTATGTGGTATTATAAAGACTTATGGGCTATAAGGCTTAAACATTAGTATCACCCTATATTTTTGGAATCAATAAACAAAGTGTTATTAATTTCCTTGAGAATATATTTTGATTGGGAAAATTCTCCATCAGCTTCCTCAACATCTAGATGGACAATGTCCTATAAATTTTAGAAGAAAAGTGGGGAGAACGCGTCAAGTTTCAGTGTTTTAGATCCCTCCATTGAAAATACCACACCTTGTATATCCCCATTAGAATTAACCTTTGGTAAGGAAGACATTATCGGTAGTAGATAAGACATTATTAAAGTTGTTGAGAGTGTTAGCTACCAGATGATCATCTAGTAATTTTATTCTGAGAGAATATTTTTAAAGAAATTGATTATATGGTATGATATATCATCTTAACCTCTACTGATATCCATATTTTTCATTTAAAATTGAGATTTTATGTTGGTTTTCCTATATATTTTTGTAGAGTTATGGAGTAACTTGGTATTCTTATCACCCTCCTTCAACCACAAACATCTAAAATTTTGTCTCTAAAATGCTTCATATCTTGCTTCCAGGTTATGAAATTAGTAAAAAAGTCATTTTTATTTGAAATTAATGAGATAATTGTAATTAATAAAAGAAAAAATATCTTTAATAACTAGAATTTATGCTTCTATAACCTTTTTATGAAGGAAGACATCTGTGAAGAATTCCTTATTCCAAATTTTTAATTTCATTATAAGGAAGTTGAGGTTTTTAGTAAGAATAAACATAACAAAGCCCAAAAAGGGATTTTTCCACCAATATTTTAGGGACTCCATGATGTGATATTAGGATGAAGGATCTACATGACTTCAAACCTAAAGGGCTAAAATTTGGGTTTTGAAATCTTGTCACCTTTAAAAACTAAGGGATTATAATTAGTCACAATTCTAGATAAGGAGGAAAAACCCAATAGAGAAATGGATGTCCTAGTTTAATTAAATTAGATCTCTATCTAGGTAGACTTGGATCAAGTTTCACCCTAATATTATATTTGACCACTTAAATAGACTATCATTTAGGTCCATGTCTATTAATCTTGCATTTTTAATAAATTTGTTAAACTTTAGCATGCTATCAGTGAAGTCTAAAAGTCCACCTTTTTGTCCCTAGGAGTGTGAGGGGTGTTAAAGTCCCCAACAATAATCTAGTTCCAATTTACATAGGTTTTTTAATAACTCCATCAAGTTATTCCAAAGAAGGTTTTTGGTAGATTTTGAATTTAGGGTGTAGACATTGGTTAAAATCCATTTGTCATTGATATCAAGGTCTGTGAATAAAATAGAAATTTGATGGTTTATCTTCCATAAGAGGTCTCCACCTATGACATATGGGTTACAAAAAACTATTAGTATACCTAAAGAACCTATAGACTCATAAGATAGGGCTTGAGTGTTCCTCTAAATTCTCACTAAACATTATTTGAGATTATAATGAAATATTCTAGTTTATTGAATGATAATAATAGATGGGTTAACCCTTTTAGTGAGATTGCAAAGGGTCCTCTATTTCTTAGGGTTATTTAAACCCATTACATTCTAAGATATGATTTTCATTTCTTATCTCGATGGATCTTAAGAGTTTACTTGGAGCATTTAGAAATCTCTTTGGCCATTTATAAGTTTCTTGTGACCATCTTTGGGGATATTCTCGCACATTTTTGGACAACACCAATGTTAAATTTTTCTCTTCCTCTTTTACTTTTAGAATATGTGGTGAGCCCTTCATTTGGGGGATTGTCTTGGGGTAAGAAAGAGTTTTATAACATTGCACTTGAGTCTTTGTGATGCTCTGATGATTTTCAAAAAGGGGAAAGATGGGAGCCTCATGTGGAAGGGAATAAGCTATCCAAGCTATTAAAGAGGGAGATTTTCTATGTAAGAGCTTGAGTAGATTCTAAAACTAGGGAAGGTAGATGAGCACCCAAAGAGAGGGGGATGTAGGGGGAATGGGAAGGTATTATAGGGGATAAAAGGGAGGGTAAAGATCATTTAAGATGAAAACTAGAGGGAAAGAGGGGGTCAAGCTAGTTTTGGGAGGGGGAAGGGGTACCAGGTTGGGGGTAGTGGTTAATTGACTAGAGGGGGACTAAAACAAATAGGAGGGGTGAATAGCACCTCATGAGAGAATAAGAGGGAGAGAGAGGATGAAGGAGGGAGGGGGAAAAGGGTCCCTAGGGGAAATCCCAAAGAAAGGGAAGAGGGGGGAGGTGAAAGGGTTTATGGGTGGGGGGACCAAGGAGAGGTACCCTATGGGGGTTTGACTCATACATGGACTTTAAGATAGAAATAAAAATAAAAGGAGTAAAAGGGTTATAACAAGGAGTACCTTTGAATTTTTAAAAAGGATAAGTGCTTAGAGGTGCTCAAGGGAGCCTATTTTGAGGGGGTAGTCTATAAATTCATCTTCTCCCCCTCTTTTATAGTCCCTTTCTATGAGGGAGTGATATAATCCTATCCTTTCTTCAGATAGTCACAAAGTATATGACTCATAAAATTACACCATGGGAAATTGATTTCATTTTTCTCATACACAATGTTATGCATCCATTAATTATACAATGACTTGATCTTGATCTCATTTAGTATGTTCTTATTATTAGAGAAAAAAATGTGAAAATGAGAAACAACCATTCTTAAATGAGAAAGAGTAACCAAATAAATTTTAATTGGTTGGCTTAGGGCCCTGATAATTCTAGAGATGACCTTTCGATTCTCATATTCTAAGGGGAGTTTTGGGAGAAGAATACAAAATGGAACATCAACCGTGGTAGTATTTTTGAGGTATGACCCAACATTTCATCTATGGAAAAGTATGCTCACCTTGCCCATAATCTAGGTCCCTTCTGAGATAGCCTTGATGCAGTCCTAATATAAATAAAAATTTACCAAAAACAAAACCCTAGCCAGAATGACCATCTATAGGAGACCTTTGGGTTTCCACCTTTCTTTGGACCATTTATAAAAGGTGTCAATATTTGGATGGAGGTCATTTACCCTAGTGAGATTCAATTTAGCAATCTCCACATTAGCTTGCTCCCTAATAGGGTGAAGAACAAGGATGAAAATATCATTGTTAGATTATTATGAGAAGAGTTGGAAATGTGGAGAGCCCTAGCCCACCAAGATTTTTCCTTTGACCATGTTTTCCCATGATAATTTAGGATCATAAGGATCTAATTTTTCTCGGATAGGAACCACTTTGTCTAACTAGTTTAGGGCAGAATCCAAAACTTTTGGACAATTTTCCAATAGGTAGTATAACAAATGGATCTTATGAGTGTAGAAATGTGGGGCCACTTTGACCTTAGGGAGAGTATTTTTGAATCCTTCATGCATCTAGACACTACCAACATTATTATTCTAGTATTTTTCCTAAGCATAAATTAAAATTACTGAAGGTCCTCCTAAACATCCATCACTTTAAGGAAATAAGTATTGTAATTAATTTAGTTCTTCTCCATTTCAATCTTTTCATGTAACCATATAAACTATGGTATAGAATTTTATCCATAGCACATTTAGATCTAAACATAAATAATAATTATAAAACTAGTATTAATTGAAAAATATATTAATATTAGTGATTTCTTATTTTTTGGAAATTAGATGTTTAATTATTAAATAATAAATAGATTTGAGTAGATAAAATCAATAAATAATATTTAAAAATTAAGCCACTAATTTATTTAAACAAGTTGTATTTTTACCTTTTCTAAAAATAGTAATAAGTGAGAGAAAACATGACTTAGCTTATTCCAAGCTGTTACAATCAAGATAGAGTTTGATACTGGAGGAATAATACTGGGACACTATCACAAACTAAGGTCTAGAGTTCATTTCTTCATTGGATATGATTGCCAAAAATAGGATACCCTATTTTATTTCACTATACTCCTAGTCTTGTGGTTGTTTTCCAAACTACTCACAAAGATATGATTTTTTGGGTTTTATTCACAACATTTGTGTGAGCCTATGTACTAAATTTGGGATCCTCATTAAAAAAAAGTCCTTATATATATGATTATTCATGTGCTTGTGGTTTTTATGTAGTTAAATGGAACTTTGGAAAATAGGGAAAAAAGATTAGTGTGCAATGGAAACATTAGATGCACTTCACACCCTATGTGTTGGAATGCTACCTACATACTGATACTCCAAGGAGTGATCAAGCTATATGTAGTTATCCCATTGAAGTGATTGGTGTAATAGTGTGATGAAAATGAAAGTAAATGTGAATTTAGGTGTATTTGGAATGACTAGTGACTAGTGTAAAGGTTTGAATAAGCTTGAAATACTATTGGATGGTTGTATGTAGAGAATAGGGATGAGTTCTTGAGTAGTCTTACTTGTATTATTACTTCTCTCTTGTGAATTAGTGCCAACCCTTCTAAATAGACTTTGAATGGCCTTTTATATTAGATTTAATGATTATGGGTTAAATGAATTTACATTATGCTAACATGAATTAGGATAAAGATTCAAGAGAATATGATCATTTGAGCCAAATCTTCACTTGGACAATAGTGCCATAAATAGGTCACCCTAAGTTTCAGTGCTATAGGTCAAGTTTGGGAGTTGTCCTGAGGGTAAGAGACTTAGGGGGTGGATTTGTCATAGAAAGGTCAACTTGGGTTAGCAAGGGTTCATTTTAGAAGGTTATAGATAAATAATAAACTATGAAAACATGCCTAATAGGGTCAAAAGAGAAAACAAAATGGACCTATGGATTGGGTGTCATTATCCATACTGAAGTTACCAAATTTTGCATTTCATATGACTATATTCCCCCCCACCCCCTGCCTTTATTCTAGTCATGCAGCAAAGCAAAACATTAGGATAAAGGAATAATAGAAAGCATACCTAAAATTACCTATAAAGGTGAATCTCAAGAAGTTGTGTGATACTAGACATGCATAGAGAGAGCATAGTGTGAAGTGTGAATATGTGATGAAAAATATAGAGTAGATCAATCCTTATTAGATACACTATATCTAAAATAATAAGTTACAAAATATAGGTAAGAGAGAGAGGAAGAGAAAGGAATAAATACATCTCATTGGGTACATGAACCAATGTAAAATTGATTGTGAGGTTGGATTGTGCTAGGTATGTCTTATACGAAAAGTAATATCATGAATGGAGTTGAGTGCTCAATTTCCTAGAAGTGGTTCAAGAATGAAAAGGTAGGCCCTTTAGCTCAATCATCACCTACTAATTGAAACTAATGAATCATTTGTGTGTCAATAAATGTTTGGACGATGTGTCTAATCTTTCTAAATAGGTGGCTATAGAATATAAAGGCTAGATAGACCTTTGGCTCCATAATTTCCCCATGAAGTGAAGCTATGAAGTGATACTAGTATGGAATAGATGTCATATGATATGCATTTTAAATTCCATAAATTTACTATAGTCTAACAATGTTGTTGTGGATATCCAAATATATACTAAAAAATAGGTCACTCTGGGCTATTTTAAAAGATCAGTACTAGGTTAACATAAAAGCCACTCCAAAAATGGTGTAATAGGCTTATATGGAATCTAAATCAAGAAATCAATTACTTAAGAAGTTAAGCTTGTATGAAATCCAAACTTAGAAAATGATGCCAACCACGTGTAGATGGAGTAAGGCATGCAACTACTAAGACTGCTTAGGAAAAATAAACAAAACACATAAAGAAAGGAGGACCAATGTGTCATGCACATTTCCCCTAATAACTGGTGTTTAGATCATGGATTCTGATCTATAAGTTATACGAAATATCTAATCTAAAACTAGAAGTGAGATCCATCATGTTGTGCATGATTCCCTCTATATCTAGATTCTCTAAGAAAAAAAATTACTAAAACATGTTGAATGTGGATTGTGTTATACTGACAACCCTTTGAATAAACTCACCTTTTTATTTATTTCTATAAAAGTTATTCTTTTTTTTGTTAGTATAAGAGTGCCAGAAAAATGACACCCTGCTATCTATCACTATAGTCCAACTTTATCATTGTTGTCTAAGGCAAAATATGATGATTGTTTTGGATTCTCTAGTGTTTGATTGGTCTATTCTACCTAGTCTGATGTCTAGCTTATATTTTGAGTGCTTTAAAAACTACTAATTTGATTACTACGACCTTTGATCTCTATGATAAAACACCTATTTTTTCCCCATATTTTAAATGGTGGAATGAAGACACTACAATGACTACTCACATAAGAGATAGCCTTGCAAGTGTGTTATGTTGCATGGATACATGATATAGTAATGATATTTTGATAAGATATCTTGTGATATAGCAATATTTGTATTGAGAGATTATTACATTGATAGGGGTATGCCTAGATAGATATAACAATGTAAAATTATGTGCAATGTACTAATCTAGAATCAAAAGTGTTAGTTCTTAGTTCTTAGTTGTCAAGGAGGGATGGTGCATGATGTCCATCATGGCATCCAAGAAAGCAAGATAAATGCATGATATGGATCATGGAATTTATAAACAAGGAAAAATAATAAAGTAAAAAACATATAAATCAATAAGCAAGAAGCATACAAGAGTGGCCAAGGGGCCAATAAAACAATGGACATTGGCACATGTCACTCATACTAGAAAGTAAACATACAACACATGTTCAAATTACCCATACACATACCATAGAAATAAGCAATATTAGTGTGAGGGTCATTGGAACATGAAAGAGTATAATCAAGGGACATTAGTAAATGTCCAAAGGTACACACACATAAATATAAGATGACATTGGAAAATTTCCTAAGGCACATACATGAGACAAGTGATAGCTAGAAATGCAATCCAATAAGCTATGCTAAGCAAGAAGAGAAAGCATGTAATAAATGGAAAGATAGGATCACATCTAACTAATCAAAGTAAGAGTGAAAGTATGCAAGATAATTTTAATACAAGACTAGTATATGATAAGAGATACACAAGTGAATGATACTAGTGAGTGTCGATATAGTAATCTATGCAAACTAGCTAGTACTGTAGTCTCTTGTAAGCTAATAAGTAGTTAGTGTAGGAATGACATAACCTGGATGGTGTAGTCATGTAGAAGATTCCCCTAATAGGTGTGTATATTGAATTGTGTCTTGAATGTAGATGTAGGATGCCCCCTTAGATGGGTAGAGTGGAGAAATCAAAGAGCTAGATATCACAACACACACTCAAAGAATATCAAGTGAAGCATGTTAATGTAGATAAATCAATACACAATATCATGAAACAAAAAATGCAAGTTCTATCATAGTAGTATTAATATAAATCATGGATTATGCATACAATCAAAATGTTTTCATTTTTTGGATATATTTAAACTATGTACAATCAATGTAGAATAAATTATGTAAAATCAAGAGTAAGAAACTATGTATAGGTAATATTGAGAAGAAATAATACTAACCAATGAGTCTCATAGAAAACTCCCTATCATGGTGTCCTGTATCAAAAAAAGGAATCATGCATGATTTTGAAGAATTAGGGAATGGTTGTGAATATGATTCTAAATATCTTGATTCATTGTCAATCTCTTGGAAATCATAATATGAATGTTGTTCCACTCATCATTATCATCTTTATTTTGAACCAATGGAATGTTGGTGTTGAATTTTATTGTATTTAGATTTTTTCCCTTTTATAAATTGTGTCTATGAATGATTTTCCTTAGGATGTTCAATAAATCCCAAACCTTGTTGATAAACATTATCAACTACTAGAATATGGGTAGTGATGCCTTGACCTTGATAATCAAACTATTGTAGATATTTCTGACCAAATCCATACTACTTTAAATGTTGAGCATCATTTTGGAGAGGTAGATTAGCATCTTTATTATTATTTACCTATGCTTGTGGTACTATTCCTTACTCTAATTTTGCTTTTTGATCCTTTTACTATTTTTAGTTATTCTTTGGTAACCACTTTTTTACTATTTCTAAATTTAACCTTTTGTGAATGTGTTCCTTTGTAACTATGGTTTACTTGATTGATTTATCAATTATCTATTGTATATGTTTTTTAATGCCAAAAATGAATATGTGTGATGCCCATACATTCTATGATATGCATAATAATATCTAGATCTTGTCACTAGTTATAGAGGATGCAGTTTGATTAACTTAGATTTAACCATTTCCCTTAATACCTCACTTGGAATCTTATTTTATCTTTGAATAACTAGTTATATAATTACCTTTTTGTGATTTATTGTTTTGATATGTAACATTGTTTGAAACCAATTGACTAGGTGAAGGTGAATATACATGATTGACACTAGGGTGCCATTGTGGCTTTTACATTATGATATGATTTTCCAATCTTGTGATCTTATCATGTAATATCTGATTCTATGCGTGTAAATATTAAACTAACTTACTCATATTGGTGATTTGATCCCTTAGAGTCTCACAAGTGTAAACCCTAGTTTTTTTTATTAAACATGTGAGCACATATACTGAGGATGGTTTGAAAAAGCTATAGGCTAAATTTATGCATTAGGAAAAATAATATAGGCTACCTCACCTTTTAGAGGGGTGATAACATGGACCTACTTAGAGAAAAAGTATTTATCACCCTCTTGATGGAGAGGAGGAGAAGGGATTTCGTTCCTCTACATGAAATATGACATTGAAAAAAGAGTAGCCAAGGAGGTATATACATCTATGTAGAAACCATGTATATGGGCTAAAATACATGTAAGTGGAGTTATAAGTTATATAACAATATGATTATAAATATAATTCCACATGAGAGATAGAAAACAAGGGATAGAGAGTATGTATTTGTCCATGAATGCATAGAAAATTTGGACATGAATCATAACAATTCTAACATTTTTAGCATGATAAACTTGAATTTTTTTCCATATGAGTGATAAAATGTAAAGGATAAAGATCATGAATTTTTTCTTAAAGGAATATAAATTACTAACATGCAACATAAAATTTTGACTGCATTTAGCAAAATGGAGTTGATAATTATTCTGTATGAGGAAAAGAGAATATGAAAAAAAAAATTAATTTTTTTGAATTTTTGGCAATGAATTTTATAATATCATGCCATATAATGAAACATAATAATGAAATTCAAATGATGAAGCTTGTACTAACATATGATAGAATTCATCATTCATATACATGATATGGCCCATTATGGTTTCCTTGTTATTTACAATAAATGTAAGAAAAGTTTATAAATTAATGAGCATCATTTTGGAAATTTGATTATAAGTGTAAGGTGATACCTTAAGAAGCAAAATAAGAGATAGTACATGCAACTAGGGATTTTTCAAAAATATTTCTTCAAAATACTATGAATTTTTGAAATTGAAATTGAAATTTTGAGATAAGTATGCAAGAAAAAATTCCAAAATTTATGGGAATGTGTTTGATTTAATGGTACCTAGAAGATGAGAATATGGTTTTGATATATTTTTTGAAATTACTATGAAATTTAGAAATTGTAGTGATTTTCTGATTTTAATATGTAACTAAATTTTTTTAAAATAATTGGAAAATTACTGGGAGCTAGTTGATGCATTTAAAATAAATTATTTTTTAAAATTTACTATTGAATTTGAGAATTTGAATTAAATTTATAATTTATATATACAATAAAAAATTAAAGAAATTAGTGGATTAATTCTGTAAAATTACTGGGACCTAGTGTAGGCAACTAGGGTTTGAAATAAATTTATTTTAAAATTTAATACAAAATTTTAAAATTTGAGAGTAATTTATGATTTTAATATTTAAGAAAAAAATTAAAAGTTTATGGGAAACATTACCTTATGAATTTACCCTAGGGTTGTTAGGGTTTTTATACAAAATTCAAAGTTAGGTTCACCAAATGATTTATTATTTTTATGAAATTAGATGTTTAATTCCTAAATAATAAATGGGTCTGAGTAGATAAAATTAGTAAATAATTTTCAATAATTAAGCCACTGATTTATTTAAACAAGTTATATTTTTTACTTTTCTATAAATAGTAATGAGTGAGAGAAAATATGACTTAGCTTATTCTTGGCTATTATGATGAGACAAAGTCGTATACTAAAGGAATAGGGTTGGCACAATATTCAAAACTAAGATATAGAGTTCATTTATTTATTAGATAGGACCATCAAAAATAGGACACCCTATTTTATAGTGTTATAGACTTGGTCTTATCATTGTTGTCCAAACTACTCACAGAGATGTGATTTTTCTAGGTTTTGTTCATAGCATCATTGTGAGCTTGTGTACCAAATTTTAGGTCTTGGATATTAATGAAACTCCCTATAGATTTTATTATTTATGTGTTTTTGTCTTCTATGTAATTAAATATAAATTTTACAAATAGTGGTTAGTGTGTAAATGATACACTGGATGTACTTCACACCCCATGGGTGGGCATACTGCCTACATACCAATACTTAGAGGAGGAGTCAAGCTATATTTAGTTCTCCCATTTAAGTGCTTGGTGAAATAGTGTGTTGAAAATGCATGTAATTTTGAAACTAAGTGTACTTGGAATGACTAGGGACTAGTGTAAATGTTTGAAAATGCCTAAAATACTATTAGATGGTTATATGCAAAGAATACGGAAGAGTGCTTGAGTAGTCTTGTTTGTATTCTAGCTTCTCTCCTTTAAATGAATGCCAACCCTTTTAAATTGAATTTGAATGGAATATTATAATGGATTTAATGATCATGGGTGGCTGACATGAATTATGATAAGGTTCCAAGAGAATATGACCATTTGAGCCAAATTTTCACTTGGACAACAGTGCCAGAAATAGGACACCCTGAGTTTCAGCACTGTAGTCTAAGTTTGGGCATTTTTGTTCTAATGGAAAGAGATCTAGGGGGATGGATTTGTCATGGAAATATCATCCTTGGTCAGCAAGGGTTTAGTTTGGAAGGCTATAGATAACTGGGAAACTATGAAAACATGCCTAAAAGGGTTGAGAGAGCAAGAAAATGGACCTATGGATTGGGTGTCATTAGCCATATTCAAGTTACCAAAATTTGCATTTTATATGACTATAATTAGTCATTATGAAATGAATGAGAATATTTAGTCCTAATAATTGGATTTAAATTATATGTAATGATCCTTTTATGTGATTTAAATTTTTTTAACACTTGTTAATATGACATTGATTGATAATACTAGTATTATTAATATTAATTATAAAATCAGCCCAAATCTAGGTATTGTAGAGGAATTATGGAAAGTGAATATTTATTTGGTCTAAGTAATCAATAGTGGTTGATATGTTATAAATTATGGATTTGGTTGTGTAGGATTACTTAGTATTATGTGTTATTAATAGTCTATATATTAATGATTTTTGGTATAGTGCTCCTTGTTTAGACTTACACAAGGAATAAATTTAGTCCCATATATGTTAAATTTACATTTTTTAAAATGAGAATCTCATTATTATTTTTAGGGTTATGATAAATCAAGGAAAAAATGACATTATTT
Organism: Torreya grandis; assembly: GCA_037957365.1. Lineage (NCBI taxonomy): Eukaryota > Viridiplantae > Streptophyta > Pinopsida > Cupressales > Taxaceae > Torreya > Torreya grandis. Next base: position 182,364 of record JARHVA010005043.1, on the reverse strand, counting down.
CAGCTAATTTCAAATCTCATAACAATAACTCTTTGTTGCAATTTATTATATAGTTCTATGTAAATTTTAATTTCATAAATTTACATATTTCATGGAATCGAATTATGTTACTAATGTCTTACTTTCATAAAGTATACATAAGGATTTGGTAACATAGTTAAATTACATGAAATATATGAATGTTTATAATATTTTAATCTTCATTTTTTATGATGGCTACTTATCAGAGATCACAAAACACATGAACTGAAACATTATTTTCTTAATTCTAGGAATCAAATAGTCTTTTCACGAATAGTAAATCTTGGAATGTGTGAATTGAATTCATTATCTTAGTTCTATTTCTTATAATTGTTACTAATTAATGGACCTAGGAACTTTTCATTCATCTATTGAAAACATTGATTAATAAAAATGATTTTATAGCATGTAATTTTGTGAAGGTTAGTTGGTAAGGGACTAAATGCACATATTCTTAGATTTGGTTATGTTGTTTCACTTAGTTTGGTCTTATTACTGATTTAAATTATATCTATATATATATATATACACACACACACACATATATATATACATACATACATACATATATATATATATATATATATATATATATAAAATTTAAATCAGTAATAAGACCAAACTAAGTGAAACAACATAACCAAATCTAAGAATATGTGCATTTAGTCCCTTACCAACTAACCTTCAAAAAACTACATGCTAACATTTATTAATAAAAATGATTTTATAGCATGTAGTTTTGTGAAGGTTAGTTGGTAAGGGAATAAATGCACATATTCTTAGATTTGGTTATGTTTTTTCACTTAGTTTGGTCTTATCACTCATTTAAATTATATATATATATATATATATATACATATATATATATATATGTAGATATATATATATATGTATATATATATATATATATATATGTATATATATATACATACATACATATACATATATATATATACATATATATACATATATACACATACATACATATACATATATATATATATATATATATATATATATATATATATAGACACACACACACACACACACACATATATATATATATGTATGTATGTATATATATTCAGCTTAGGGAATTTTTCTTTTATGTGTGGACAACATGTAGACTTGTAGGTGACTATAACTTATAATTAGAAACATGTCATGGCTCAAGCAGACTACCTTGTGTGACAAATGTAGGTTGGGGAAGGATAGAAGTTGAAGATGAAATCTTGATAATACCATGACATAGATTTATATATATTGAAAATCATGTCTATCTCCAGATACTCTCAATAGGGGTTACTTTGGATTGTAACCTACAATAATACATTTGAAGTCATGGCTCTCTCTTCCAATCCACTATTATAGCTCATTTAATGCTTGGAAAATAGTATAAATAGGATGATATGAGGATTCATAGGTTAAAATAAGTTATGCATGGGTCACTTGAAGTGAAAAAACATTCATATTGACAAAATCATGCCTATAGTTCCTTGAAACATGCTTAGAAATCCCTCTAACTAGAAGTTTTGCATCATCTATACTAATACATGCTAACCAAATGTTGTATAATAGTGGGAGAGGGTAAATGGGTATGTGCACAAAGTTTGATGACAAAAAGTGGCCTAGGCATGGACATGAATTTTTTGAAATTTAAAAAATTTGATCTTTTGTAGATAATATGAAATATCTACACTACAAATTTGAAGATGGTATAAAAAACATGAAATGTAGAATTTTGAGTCTAGTTTCAAAAACACTATTTTTTATTAAAATGGATAAGTATAACTTAGTCAAACATCTAAAATTTGAAGAGGAACTCCATTTTTTTAAATTTTTTTTTAGATAGATGGTCATGATGTACACCATTTTTTTAGAAGAATTTAATATTATTTGAAACCCTTTGGGAAAAATTTAGATAAATGGTTGTAGCACATCACCTATATTTCTTTTTATTTTTTCAATGAATACTATTTATATGAATTTATCAAGTAAACAAATCCTAATAACTAAGAAAGAAATGGATAGTCATCTATGAGTCAGGAATAACAACACCAAAAAGAATGAAAATCATTTTTTTTGAATGTGTGTAGAATTAAGTGTACTACATCACCGTATAATTTATTTTTCACTTGGATCAATGAAACACAAATTACGTGAAGACGTATAGGCATGTATGCTTGCGGCATGTAGTGGCCTAAAAAAGGCATAGTTAGAAATAAATATAGTTTGAAACATTAAATTAGTCTAAAAAATATAAGAATCATATTTTTGGAAAGAGGAAAGAATGCTTACTTGCCCAACCCTTGACCTTGATAATCAAACTGTTGTAGATATTTCTGACCAAACCCATACTACTTTGAATGTTGAGCCTCATTTTGGAGAGGTAGATTAACATCTTTTTTTATGATTTACCTATGCTTGTGGTACTATTCCTTACTCTAATTTTGCTTTTTGATCCTTTTACTATTCTTAGTTATTCTTTGGTAACCACTTTTTTTACTATTTCTAAATTTAACCTTTTGTGAATGTTTTCCTTTGTAACTATGGTTTACTTCATTGATTTATCAATTATCTATTGTATATGTTTTTTTAATGCCAAAAATGAATATGTGTGATGCCCATACATTCTATGATATGCATAATAATATCTGGATCTTGTCACTAGATGTAGAGGATGTAGTTTGATTAACTTAGATTTAACCATTTCCCTTAATACCTCACTTGGAATCTTATTTTATCTTTAAATCAATAGTTATATAATTAAATTTTTGTGATTTATTGTTTTGATATGTAACATTGTTTGAAACCAATTGACTAGGTGAAGGTGAATATACATGATTGAAACTAGGGTGCAATTGTGGCTTTTACATTATGATATGATTTCCAATCTTGTGATCTTATCATGTAATATCTGATTCTATGTGTGTAACTATTAAACTAACTTACTCATATTGGTGATTTGATCCCTTAGAGTTTCACAAGTGTAAAGCCTAGTTTTTTTTATTAAACATGTAAGCACATATACTGAGGATGGTTTGAAAAAGCTATAGGCTAAATTTATGCATTAGGAAAAATAATATAGGCTACCTCACCTTTTAGAGGGGTGATAACATGGACCTACTTAGAGTAAAAGTATTTATCACCCTCTTGATGGAGAGGAGGAGAAGGGATTTCGTTCCTCCACATGAAATATGACATTGAAAAAAGAGTAGCCAAGGAGGTATATACATCTAGGTAGAAACCATGTATATGGGCTAAAATACATGTAAGTGGAGTTATAAGTTGTATAAAAATATGATTATAAAGATAATTCCACATGAGAGATGGAAAACAAGGGATAGAGAATATGTATTTGTCCATGAATGCATAGAAAATTTGGACATGAATCATAACATTTTTAACATTTTTAGCATGATAAAATTGAATTTTTTTCTATATGAGTGATAAAATGTAAAGGATAGAGATCATGAATTTTTTTGTAAAGGAATATAAATTATTGACATGCAACATAACATTTTGAATGCATTTAGCAAAATGGAGTTGATTGGAATATGAAAAAAGAATTTTTAAATTTTTTGAATTTTTGGCAATGAATTTTATAATATCATCCCATATAATGAAATATAATAATGAAATGCAAATGATGAAGCTTGTACTAACATATGATAGAATTCATCATTCATATACATGATATGGCCCATTATGGTTTCCTTGTTATTTAAAATAAATGTAAGAAAAGTTTATAAATAAATGAGCATCATTTTGGAAATTTGATTATAAGTGTAAGGTGATACCTTAAGAAGCAAAATAAGAGATAGTACATGCAACTAGGGATTTTTCAAAAATATTTCTTCAAAATACTATGAATTTTTGAAATTGAAATTGAAATTTTGAGATAAGTATGCAAGAAAAAATTCCAAAATTTATGGGAAAGTGTTTGATTTAATGGTACCTAGAAGATGAAAATAGGGTGTTGATATATTTTTTAAAATTACTATGAAATTTTGAAATTTGTAGTGATTTTCTGATTTTAATATGTAACTATTTTTTTTAAAAATGATTGGAAAATTACTGGGAGCTAGTTGATGCAACTAGGGTTTGAAATAAATTATTTTTTAAAATTTACTATTGAATTTGAGAATTTGAATTAAATTTATAATTTATATATACAATAAAAAAATCAAGAAATTAGTGGATTAATACTGTAAAATTACTAGGACCTAGTGTAGGCAACTAGGGTTTGAAATAAAATTATTTTAAAATTTAATACAAAATTTTAAAATTTGAGAGTAATTTATGATTTTAATATTTAAGAAAAAAATTAAAAATTTATGGGAAACATTACCTTAGGAATTTACCCTAGGGTTTCTAGGGTTTTTATACAAAATTCAAAGTTAGGTTCACCAAATGATTTATTATTTTCGGGAAATTAGATGTTTAATTCATAAATAATAAATGGGTCTGAGTAGATAAAACTAGTAAATAATTTTCAATAATTAAGCCACTAATTTATTTAAACAAATTATATTTTTTTCCTTTTCTATAAATAGTAATGAGTGAGATAAAATATGACTTAGCTTATTCTGGGCAATTATGATGAGACAAAGTCGTATACTAAAGGAATAACATTGGCACAATATTGAAAACTAAGATATAGAGTTCATTTATTTATTAGATAGGACCATCAAAAAAAAGACACCCTATTTTCTAGTGTTATAGACTTGGTCTTATCATTGTTGTCCAAAATACTCTCAGAGATATGATTTTTCTAGGTTTTGTTCATAGCATCGTTGTGAGCTTGTGTACCAAATTTTATATCTTGGATATCAATGAAACT